>OX459104.1:4150703-4362605 GCA_949775045.1 Metridium senile
GACCTGAAACGTTCAGTCACAATGACGGGATAAAATCGACCTGAAACGTTCAGTCACAATAACGGGTTAAAATCGACCTGAAACGTTCAGTAAAAATGACGGGATAAAATCGACCTGAAACGTTCAGTCACAATGACGGGATAAAATCGATCTGAAACGTTCAGTAAAAATGACGGGTAAAATCGACCTGAAACGTTCAGTCACAATGACGGGTTAAAATCGACCTGAAACGTTCAGTAAAAATGACGGGATAAAATCGACCTGAAACGTTCAGTCACAATGACGGGTTAAAATCGACCTGAAACGTTCAGTAAAAATGACGGGTTAAAATCGACCTGAAACGTTCAGTAAAAATGACGGGTTAAAATCGACCTGAAACGTTCAGTCACAATGACGGGTTAAAATCGACCTGAAACGTTCAGTAAAAATGACGGGATAAAATCGACCTGAAACGTTCAGTCACAATGACGGGTTAAAATCGACCTGAAACGTTCAGTAAAAATGACAGGTTAAAATCGACCTGAAACGTTCAGTAAAAATGACGGGATAAAATCGACCTGAAACGTTCAGTCACAATAACGGGTTAAAATCGACCTGAAACGTTCAGTAAAAATGACGGGATAAAATCGACCTGAAACGTTCAGTCACAATGACGGGTTAAAATCGACCTGAAACGTTCAGTCACAATGACGGGATAAAATCGACCTGAAACGTTCAGTAAAAATGACGGGTTAAAATCGACCTGAAACGTTCAGTCACAATAACGGGTTAAAATCGACCTGAAACGTTCAGTCACAATGACGGGATAAAATCGACCTGAAACGTTCAGTCACAATAACGGGTTAAAATCGACCTGAAACGTTCAGTAAAAATGACGGGATAAAATCGACCTGAAACGTTCAGTCACAATGACGGGATAAAATCGATCTGAAACGTTCAGTAAAAATGACGGGTAAAATCGACCTGAAACGTTCAGTCACAATGACGGGTTAAAATCGACCTGAAACGTTCAGTAAAAATGACGGGTTAAAATCGACCTGAAACGTTCAGTAAAAATGACGGGTTAAAATCGACCTGAAACGTTCAGTCACAATGACGGGTTAAAATCGACCTGAAACGTTCAGTAAAAATGACGGGATAAAATCGACCTGAAACGTTCAGTCACAATGACGGGTTAAAATCGACCTGAAACGTTCAGTAAAAATGACAGGTTAAAATCGACCTGAAACGTTCAGTAAAAATGACGGGATAAAATCGACCTGAAACGTTCAGTAAAAATGACGGGATAAAATCGACCTGAAACGTTCAGTCACAATGACGGGATAAAATCGATCTGAAACGTTCAGTAAAAATGACGGGTAAAATCGACCTGAAACGTTCAGTCACAATGACGGGTTAAAATCGACCTGAAACGTTCAGTAAAAATGACGGGTTAAAATCGACCTGAAACGTTCAGTCACAATAACGGGTTAAAATCGACCTGAAACGTTCAGTCACAATGACGGGTTAAAATCGACCTGAAACGTTCAGTAAAAATGACGGGATAAAATCGACCTGAAACGTTCAGTCACAATGACGGGTTAAAATCGACCTGAAACGTTCAGTAAAAATGACGGGATAAAATCGACCTGAAACGTTCAGTCACAATGACGGGTTAAAATCGACCTGAAACGTTCAGTAAAAATGACGGGTTAAAATCGACCTGAAACGTTCAGTAAAAATGACGGGTTAAAATCGACCTGAAACGTTCAGTCACAATAACGGGTTAAAATCGACCTGAAACGTTCAGTCACAATGACGGGTTAAAATCGACCTGAAACGTTCAGTAAAAATGACGGGATAAAATCGACCTGAAACGTTCAGTCACAATGACGGGTTAAAATCGACCTGAAACGTTCAGTAAAAATGACGGGATAAAATCGACCTGAAACGTTCAGTCACAATGACGGGTTAAAATCGACCTGAAACGTTCAGTAAAAATGACGGGTTAAAATCGACCTGAAACGTTTAGTAAAAATGACGGGTTAAAATCGACCTGAAACGTTCAGTCACAATGACGGGTTAAAATCGACCTGAAACGTTCAGTAAAAATGACGGGATAAAATCGACCTGAAACGTTCAGTCACAATGACGGGTTAAAATCGACCTGAAACGTTCAGTAAAAATGACAGGTTAAAATCGACCTGAAACGTTCAGTAAAAATGACGGGATAAAATCGACCTGAAACGTTCAGTCACAATGACGGGTTAAAATCGACCTGAAACGTTCAGTAAAAATGACGGGATAAAATCGACCTGAAACGTTCAGTCACAATGACGGGTTAAAATCGACCTGAAACGTTCAGTAAAAATGACGGGATAAAATCGACCTGAAACGTTCAGTCACAATGACGGGTTAAAATCGACCTGAAACGTTCAGTAAAAATGACGGGATAAAATCGACCTGAAACGTTCAGTCACAATGACGGGTTAAAATCGACCTGAAACGTTCAGTAAAAATGACGGGATAAAATCGACCTGAAACGTTCAGTCACAATGACGGGTTAAAATCGACCTGAAACGTTCAGTAAAAATGACGGGATAAAATCGACCTGAAACGTTCAGTCACAATGACGGGTTAAAATCAACCTGAAACGTTCAGTAAAAATGACGGGATAAAATCGACCTGAAACGTTCAGTCACAATGACGGGTTAAAATCGACCTGAAACGTTCAGTCACAATAACGGGTTAAAATCGACCTGAAACGTTCAGTAAAAATGACGGGATAAAATCGACCTGAAACGTTCAGTCACAATGACGGGTTAAAATCGACCTGAAACGTTCAGTAAAAATGACGGGATAAAATCGACCTGAAACGTTCAGTCACAATGACGGGTTAAAATTGACCTGAAACGTTCAGTCACAATGACGGGATAAAATCGACCTGAAACGTTCAGTAAAAATGACGGGTTAAAATCGACCTGAAACGTTCAGTCACAATAACGGGTTAAAATCGACCTGAAACGTTCAGTCACAATGACGGGATAAAATCGACCTGAAACATTCAGTCACAATAACGGGTTAAAATCGACCTGAAACGTTCAGTAAAAATGACGGGATAAAATCGACCTGAAACGTTCAGTCACAATGACGGGATAAAATCGATCTGAAACGTTCAGTAAAAATGACGGGTAAAATCGACCTGAAACGTTCAGTCACAATGACGGGTTAAAATCGACCTGAAACGTTCAGTAAAAATGACGGGTTAAAATCGACCTGAAACGTTCAGTCACAATAACGGGTTAAAATCGACCTGAAACGTTCAGTCACAATGACGGGTTAAAATCGACCTGAAACGTTCAGTAAAAATGACGGGATAAAATCGACCTGAAACGTTCAGTCACAATGACGGGTTAAAATCGACCTGAAACGTTCAGTAAAAATGACGGGATAAAATCGACCTGAAACGTTCAGTCACAATGACGGGTTAAAATCGACCTGAAACGTTCAGTAAAAATGACGGGATAAAATCGACCTGAAACGTTCAGTCACAATGACGGGATAAAATCGATCTGAAACGTTCAGTAAAAATGACGGGTAAAATCGACCTGAAACGTTCAGTCACAATGACGGGTTAAAATCGACCTGAAACGTTCAGTAAAAATGACGGGATAAAATCGACCTGAAACGTTCAGTCACAATGACGGGTTAAAATCGACCTGAAACGTTCAGTAAAAATGACGGGATAAAATCGACCTGAAACGTTCAGTCACAATGACGGGTTAAAATCGACCTGAAACGTTCAGTAAAAATGACGGGTTAAAATCGACCTGAAACGTTCAGTAAAAATGACGGGTTAAAATCGACCTGAAACGTTCAGTCACAATAACGGGTTAAAATCGACCTGAAACGTTCAGTCACAATGACGGGTTAAAATCGACCTGAAACGTTCAGTAAAAATGACGGGATAAAATCGACCTGAAACGTTCAGTCACAATGACGGGTTAAAATCGACCTGAAACGTTCAGTAAAAATGACGGGATAAAATCGACCTGAAACGTTCAGTCACAATGACGGGTTAAAATCGACCTGAAACGTTCTGTCACAATGACGGGTTAAAATCGACCTGAAACGTTCAGTAAAAATGACGGGATAAAATCGACCTGAAACGTTCAGTCACAATGACGGGTTAAAATCGACCTGAAACGTTCAGTAAAAATGACGGGATAAAATCGACCTGAAACGTTCAGTCACAATGACGGGTTAAAATCGACCTGAAACGTTCAGTAAAAATGACGGGTTAAAATCGACCTGAAACGTTCAGTCACAATGACGGGTTAAAATCGACCTGAAACGTTCAGTAAAAATGACGGGATAAAATCGACCTGAAACGTTCAGTCACAATGACGGGTTAAAATCGACCTGAAACGTTCAGTAAAAATGACGGGATAAAATCGACCTGAAACGTTCAGTCACAATGACGGGTTAAAATCGACCTGAAACGTTCAGTAAAAATGACGGGATAAAATCGACCTGAAACGTTCAGTCACAATGACGGGTTAAAATCGACCTGAAACGTTCAGTAAAAATGACGGGTTAAAATCGACCTGAAACGTTCAGTAAAAATGACGGGATAAAATCGACCTGAAACGTTCAGTCACAATAACGGGTTAAAATCGACCTGAAACGTTCAGTCACAATGACGGGTTAAAATGGACCTGAAACGTTCAGTAAAAATGACGGGATAAAATCGACCTGAAACGTTCAGTCACAATGACGGGTTAAAATCGACCTGAAACGTTCAGTAAAAATGACGGGTTAAAATCGACCTGAAACGTTCAGTAAAAATGACGGGTTAAAATCGACCTGAAACGTTGTCACAATGACGGGTTAAAATCGACCTGAAACGTTCAGTAAAAATGACGGGATAAAATCGACCTGAAACGTTCAGTCACAATGACGGGTTAAAATCGACCTGAAACGTTCAGTAAAAATGACAGGTTAAAATCGACCTGAAACGTTCAGTAAAAATGACGGGATAAAATCGACCTGAAACGTTCAGTCACAATGACGGGTTAAAATCGACCTGAAACGTTCAGTAAAAATGACGGGATAAAATCGACCTGAAACGTTCAGTCACAATGACGGGTTAAAATCGACCTGAAACGTTCAGTAAAAATGACGGGATAAAATCGACCTGAAACGTTCAGTCACAATGACGGGTTAAAATCGACCTGAAACGTTCAGTAAAAATGACGGGATAAAATCGACCTGAAACGTTCAGTCACAATGACGGGTTAAAATTGACCTGAAACGTTCAGTAAAAATGACGGGATAAAATCGACCTGAAACGTTCAGTCACAATGACGGGTTAAAATCGACCTGAAACGTTCAGTAAAAATGACGGGATAAAATCGACCTGAAACGTTCAGTCACAATGACGGGTTAAAATCGACCTGAAACGTTCAGTCACAATGACGGGATAAAATCGACCTGAAACGTTCAGTAAAAATGACGGGTTAAAATCGACCTGAAACGTTCAGTCACAATAACGGGTTAAAATCGACCTGAAACGTTCAGTCACAATGACGGGATAAAATCGACCTGAAACGTTCAGTCACAATAACGGGTTAAAATCGACCTGAAACGTTCAGTAAAAATGACGGGATAAAATCGACCTGAAACGTTCAGTCACAATGACGGGATAAAATCGACCTGAAACGTTCAGTAAAAATGACGGGTAAAATCGACCTGAAACGTTCAGTCACAATGACGGGTTAAAATCGACCTGAAACGTTCAGTAAAAATGACGGGTTAAAATCGACCTGAAACGTTCAGTCACAATAACGGGTTAAAATCGACCTGAAACGTTCTGTCACAATGACGGGTTAAAATCGACCTGAAACGTTCAGTAAAAATGACGGGATAAAATCGACCTGAAACGTTCAGTCACAATGACGGGTTAAAATCGACCTGAAACGTTCAGTAAAAATGACGGGATAAAATCGACCTGAAACGTTCAGTCACAATGACGGGTTAAAATCGACCTGAAACGTTCAGTAAAAATGACGGGTTAAAATCGACCTGAAACGTTCAGTAAAAATGACGGGTTAAAATCGACCTGAAACGTTCAGTCACAATAACGGGTTAAAATCGACCTGAAACGTTCAGTCACAATGACGGGTTAAAATCGACCTGAAACGTTCAGTAAAAATGACGGGATAAAATCGACCTGAAACGTTCAGTCACAATGACGGGTTAAAATCGACCTGAAACGTTCAGTAAAAATGACGGGATAAAATCGACCTGAAACGTTCAGTCACAATGACGGGTTAAAATCGACCTGAAACGTTCAGTCACAATGACGGGTTAAAATCGACCTGAAACGTTCAGTAAAAATGACGGGTTAAAATCGACCTGAAACGTTCAGTCACAATAACGGGTTAAAATCGACCTGAAACGTTCAGTCACAATGACGGGTTAAAATCGACCTGAAACGTTCAGTAAAAATGACGGGATAAAATCGACCTGAAACGTTCAGTCACAATGACGGGTTAAAATCGACCTGAAACGTTCAGTAAAAATGACGGGATAAAATCGACCTGAAACGTTCAGTCACAATGACGGGTTAAAATCGACCTGAAACGTTCAGTAAAAATGACGGGTTAAAATCGACCTGAAACGTTCAGTAAAAATGACGGGTTAAAATCGACCTGAAACGTTCAGTCACAATAACGGGTTAAAATCGACCTGAAACGTTCAGTCACAATGACGGGATAAAATCGACCTGAAACGTTCAGTCACAATAACGGGTTAAAATCGACCTGAAACGTTCAGTAAAAATGACGGGATAAAATCGACCTGAAACGTTCAGTCACAATGACGGGTTAAAATCGACCTGAAACGTTCAGTAAAAATGACGGGTTAAAATCGACCTGAAACGTTCAGTAAAAATGACGGGTTAAAATCGACCTGAAACGTTCAGTCACAATAACGGGTTAAAATCGACCTGAAACGTTCAGTCACAATGACGGGATAAAATCGACCTGAAACGTTCAGTCACAATAACGGGTTAAAATCGACCTGAAACGTTCAGTAAAAATGACGGGATAAAATCGACCTGAAACGTTCAGTCACAATGACGGGATAAAATCGATCTGAAACGTTCAGTAAAAATGACGGGTAAAATCGACCTGAAACGTTCAGTCACAATGACGGGTTAAAATCGACCTGAAACGTTCAGTCACAATGACGGGTTAAAATCGACCTGAAACGTTCAGTCACAATAACGGGTTAAAATCGACCTGAAACGTTCAGTCACAATGACGGGTTAAAATCGACCTGAAACGTTCAGTAAAAATGACGGGATAAAATCGACCTGAAACGTTCAGTCACAATGACGGGTTAAAATCGACCTGAAACGTTCAGTAAAAATGACGGGATAAAATCGACCTGAAACGTTCAGTCACAATGACGGGTTAAAATCGACCTGAAACGTTCAGTAAAAATGACGGGTTAAAATCGACCTGAAACGTTCAGTAAAAATGACGGGTTAAAATCGACCTGAAACGTTCAGTCACAATAACGGGTTAAAATCGACCTGAAACGTTCAGTCACAATGACGGGTTAAAATCGACCTGAAACGTTCAGTAAAAATGACGGGATAAAATCGACCTGAAACGTTCATTAACAATGACGGGTTAAAATCGACGTGAAACGTTCAGTAAAAAAGACGGGTTAAAATCGACCTGAAACGTTCAGTAAAAATGACGGGTTAAAATCGACCTGAAACGTTCAGTAAAAATGACGGGTTAAAATCGACCTGAAACGTTCAGTCACAATAACGGGTTAAAATCGACCTGAAACGTTCAGTCACAATGACGGGTTAAAATCGACCTGAAACGTTCAGTAAAAATGACGGGATAAAATCGACCTGAAACGTTCATTAACAATGACGGGTTAAAATCGACGTGAAACGTTCAGTAAAAAAGAACTATAGTCCATTAAAAAACTTCATTTTTGAGCATTTTGCATTGGGCTATAGTCCACAGGAACACGTCATTTTTAGCCATTTTTGAGCATTTTGCATGAGTTATAGTCCATTAAAAACGTCATTTTTAGCCTTATTTAGCGTTTTGCATGGGATATAGTCCACTTAAAAATCGCCATTTTTGGGCTTTTTGCATGGGCTATAGTCCACTGGAACACGTCATTTGTGGCTATTTTGGAGCATATTTCAAATGTTAAGAAGTGCAATATAAGTATTAAACATTATTATTATTATTATTAACAGCAATTAATATTTAACAACATATACAATGCAACAACTATAATAATATCTTATTAACGGAAAGTTATGGACCGAGTTTTTTTCCACTGTCTTATGGCCAGAGCGCATAGCGCGAGGGCCATAAAAAGTTGAAAAAAAACGAGGTTCCATAAATTCCAGTACGGCCCGAGCAAGCGAGGTTAATAAGATATTTATTATATAGCATTTTTTGGAGGAAAATTTATAATAAAGAATAAATAGGAAACATAATATTACGACCTGTTCTTCTCCGTATTTTCATGCGAACGAAGTTTTAATCTCATTGTCATAAAAAAAAATAATCCGTCAAATAGGAGAATAAAAAGGCAAAAATATTGCGAAAGAACTAGTAAAATAAACAATAAAAAAACTATTCAAAGAGGAAAAAGCAAAGCTGCTCTCGCTTTTCCGGTCCGTACGGAAAAAGTATGGCTCGCTTATTGACCAATGACATCGTGCGTTATATCTTTGCTATATAATATAATATAATAGAAGTTATGCAATGGTATCTAATGGCATGCATGCATACCGTAGAATATCCCACGAGTCAATTGTACTTGTACTAGTATACACACGAGCAGCCTTTAAGCGAGTGAAGAGTGGGATATTCACAGTATGTCACAAGAAAACATTGTATAACTATTTTATTCCCATCATATAAAATATAGAAAACTTGCAATGTGTCATGGAAAGAGACAGTTGAATACCGCCAAATCTAAAACGGTTTTCAAATTGAAGCATTTTGATTGGCTGTATTTTAAATGATGTGGGATAAATATAAATATAAACAAACAATGAAGAGCAATGTACGAAATGCATGTACACACAAGTACTTTCTAGTTAGTGAGACTTTACAGCGCAAAGCCCAAAAGTGTGACCGCAGATAATGTATTCACATTCTTTTGACATGTTTGTCTGTAGCTGCTTTGGATTCAAATGGACTTTATTCTAGCTATTTTAACCTCAAAATTTATCTGAAGATTGACATCATTCATTTGAAAAGATGTAGATAAAATATGAATAAATTATCGCCGGTCATACTTTTGGGCTTTGCGCTGTAACATTGATCTAAGAGTTTGACATGAAAGAAGGGGGCATAGATATCAATTAATCATCCATGGAAAAAGCCCTAGTACTTCCTGTATGGTCAAAATTGTGTACCCTTCTTGGTTCAAACGTGTCCTCATGTTGGAAGCTTCTTGGCTCAAACGTGTCCTCATGTTGTACGCTTCTTGGTTCAAAGTGAAACGTGTCCTCATGTTGTACACTTCTTGGTTCAAACGTGTCCTCATGTTGGAAGCTTCTTGGTTCAAACGTGTCCTCATGTTGTAAGCTTCTTGGTTCAAACGTGTCCTCATGTTGTAAGCTTCTTGGTTCAAACGTGTCCTCATGTTGTAAGCTTCTTGGTTCAAACGTGTCCTCATGTTGTAAGCTTCTTGGTTCAAACGTGTCCTCATGTTCTAAGCTTCTTGGTTCAAACGTGTCCTCATGTTCTAAGCTTCTTGGTTCAAAGGCTTCCTTGAGGTGATAACATTTTGACTGGAAAGTTTCTTCATAAACATTACCAGAACATCCTTTGTCACTTGCTCCTGGAAAAGATATCTTGTAATGACGATATTCTGTTTGTTGACTGCGATCATTGCTTGGTATGTAGACTGAATACTCTGAAAATTAAAGAGAGTTGAACAGTGAAACGCAGGGAGAAATCGGTGGTAAAAGTAGCATGTATACTGATTATATCTCTTTGGGGTACATCCTCAGGAACCCAGGGGTAATCTTCTGTCGCTCGTTTCTCGCTTCCAGAAAAAATACCCCTGGAAACGTAGGCTGTTAGAGCTTGTTCCGGAAGTCAAAATTCAGCTCTTTTCTGATTGGTCGACCTGCTGAGGTCGACCAATGAAAATCAAGATAACCATTTAAAGGAAGTCGTTAAATAATAGTTTGAATGGTTATCTTCATTTTCATTGGTCGACCTCAGCGGGTCGACCAATAAAGAAAGAGCTAAATTTTGACTTCCGGAACAAGCTCCAACAGAGCGACAGAAGATTACCCCTGGGTTCCCAAGGATGTTTGGGGTAAAAATCAAAATTGTCAATATCAACTTTCCACAACATCATTATCATCATCATCAACTTCATCACCATCACCAAAACTATACTAATATTCCTATACTAACTATACTAATATCTTGATATCTTCAACATACCATAATCATGACCAATTTAATACCACTATCATCATCAACATCATAATAATAATCATAAATATAATAATCATCACTATCATCATCATCAACTTCATCATCATCATCATCACCATTACCAAAACTATACTAATATTCCTATACTAACTATACTAATATCTTGATATCTTCAACATACCATAATCATGACCAATTTAATATCACTATCATCACCAACATCATAAGAATAAGAATAATTATAATAATCATCACTATCATCATCATCAACTTCATCATCATCATCACCATTACCAAAACTATACTAATATTACTATACTAACTATACTAATATCTTGATATCTTCAACATACCATAATCATGACCAATTTAATATCACTATCATCACCAACATCATAAGAATAATCATAATTATAATAATCATCACTATCATCATCATCAACTTCATCATCATCATCACCATTACCAAAACTATACTAATATTACTATTTATACTAACTATAATAATACCTTCAACATACCATAATCATAACCAATTATCACTATCATCATCAACATCATAAGAATAATCATAATTATAATAATCATCACTATCATCATCATCAACTTCATCATCATCACCACCATTACCAAAACTATACTAATATTACTATACTAACTATACTAATATCTTGATATCTTCAACATACCATAATCATGACCAATTTAATATCACTATCATCACCAACATCATAAGAATAATCATAATTATAAATAATCATCACTATCATCATCATCAACTTCATCATCATCATCACCAAAACTATACTAATATTACTATTTATACTAACTATAATAATACCTTCAACATACCATAATCATAACCAATTATCACTATCATCATCAACATCATAAGAATAATCATAATTATAATCATCATCACTATCATCATCATCAACTTCATTGTCTTTGTCATCATTACTTCATTAAATACCATCACTACTACTATGTTTGATATCTAGAACATACCATTATCATGATCATCACTATCATCATCATCACTTTGAATACCATCACCATAACTACGGTTTATACCTGTACCCCATAAGCCTGGGTGTGACTGCCCACACTGGACAGTGCCAGAATCATCCTCAAATGCCCAAGCTTGTGGACACACAGATGTGGGCTCCTTGGAAACCAGTGGTATTTCCCTGACAAGTCGTTGTATCCCAGCAACAGGGTGGCATAGTTGTTTGGTTGCCATGGGCAACGACCAGTTTCCTGCAACTGGGGTGCCGCGATGTAAGAAACGTCGGAAATCAGGAGGGAGAACTCCTTTAAAGGCTGAAAGACGGCATTGTGGTCAAAACCTCACTTAATTACATTGTCATTATCATCATTGTTATCAGTATCTTCATTACCATCATAATCATATATCTTAATGGTGTCCATGATCATCACAATCTATTCATATATTTGTTTATTTATTTATTTATGAAGCTTCTACAACAACAAAAAACATGCATAAATCTTTGTCATCATTATTTATAATATTATCACCTTTTGAATCATGATGATGATTACCATCGTCATCATAACCATCATCACCACCATCATCAACATCACCACCATCATTAACATCACCACCATCATTAACATCACCACCATCATCACCATCTTCATCATCGCCACCAACATCAACATCATCATAGCTATCACCACCATCACCACCACCACCATTATCATCATAACAATCACCAACATCACCACCACAATCATCATAACCATCACCATCATCATAACCATCACCACAACAACCATCATCATAACTATCACCATCCTTATCATAATCATCACCACCATCATCATCACCATGACCACCATCATCACCTTCAACCTCACCATTATCACCATTATCACAACATCAAACTGTCCTTCTCAGGACTACATCCACTAACAACAAAGAAAAAACACACAAAATTTACAATTAAAGAGTGCCACAATAAATGTGACACACGAGAAAAACACACACACAAAATTTACAATTAAAGAGTGCCACAATAAGTGTGACACACGAGAAAAACACGCACACACAAAATTTACAATGAAAGAGTGCCACAATAAATGTGACACACGAGAAAAACACACACACACAAAATTTACAAAGAGTGCCACAATAAATGTGACACACGAGATCAAAGGTCAAAGGGTCGGGTCCCTAAGGACGCTCGAACCGTGAACACTTTGAGTTTTTTTGTTTTGTTACTTTTTTCAACCCACATTCATGAGCAAATAGATTAGAAATATGATTTATTATGAATACTTAATGTATTTGAACTCACTGCTTCATTTTGGAGGTTTTGAAAAAGAAGAAGATCGGTTCGAGTATCCTCGCTTTATATGGCATTTTACAAGTTTATGACAAGAACTCTCTAAAAGTTCTAAACTTCATCTCTTACCTGTTTTGTCCCTTTCTTGCATCAAACGTTTCACTTTCACCAACGTCCTCTTGTCCTTCAAGTGTTGTTTTGATATTAAGCGGCTTCGTGTCACTGTCACGCATAGATTGCACTGGCATTCTCTAAACTGGCATTCATTTGTATGCTTGTTTTTCAAGAAATTGACCACTCCGTGTAGCTTGCACTTTCTACATGGTCGACCAGCAGCTCCATTATTTGAAGAAGACATTATTTCGATTGTGTTTTGGTGGTAATTGTGGTTTTGTAAAGTTCACACGGCAATATTTTGGAATTTGGAAGGTCGTAGTGTGCACGTGGTTATGAGCAGGGACTGGGAAGGAGAATTGCTGTTCTCGTGAGGGACTGGGTATGCATAATAAATGGAATGGAACGATGAATAAATGGATAACTTATTAAATAGATAAGGGAATGAATTAATGGATGGATGGATATTGAATGGAAGGATGAATAAATGGATGAATAAATGAATGGATAATTGAATTAAACGATGAATAAATAGAGCAATCAATAAATTAATAGATGAGGGAATGAATGAATAGATGGATGGATATATCAATGAATGAATGAATGGATACATGAATGAATACATGAATGAATGGATAGATGAATACATGAATGAATGGATAGATGAATACATGAATGAATGAATAAATGGATACATGAATGAATGAATGGATAGATGAATACATGAATGAATGAATGGATAGATGAATACATGAATGAATGGATGGATGAATACATGAATGAATGAATGGATAGATGAATACATGAATGAACGATTGGATAGATGAATACATGAATGAATGAATGGATAGATGAATACATGGATGAATGGATGAATGAATACATGAATGAACGATTGGATAGATGAATACATGAATGAATGGATGGATAGATGAATACATGAATGGATAGATGAATACATAAATGAATGAATGGATGGATGAATACATGAATGAATGGATGGATGGATGAATGAATGGATGAATGGATACATAAATGAAAAAACGTTTTTTGTTTGTTTTTTGTCTCCTGCTGCACAGACTATACACTCTCTGCCATACAGTGTCTAACCCAAATAACTGCCAACTAGCTTATTGTGAATATGTCTAAAATAACAACTGATAACATGAATCATTTTTCAAAGCAGTTCTTTGTTATAAAATATCATTTTCATAGGCCTATTTACAACAGTAATTATATAATAGAAGTATTTAGCCTTCAAGCAACAGTACAGTTTAAAATTGAACAATAATCTAATGCCTTAGACCAAATTTAAATAGTTCTCTTCCATCAACCTCAGACCTTGATAGCATGGAATATATTCTTTAGAACTTGACTACAGCCCAGCTTAAAATTGAACAATAATCTAAAGTCATATATCAAATCGAAATAATCCTTTACACAGTTCTCATCGATCAATCTGCAATTAGATCATATCCACATGTATTTTGCACTTTTAATTAGAATTAAAATTATTATTATTATCAACCTCAGCCTCAAAAGCACATAAGATATTCTTTAGAATTTGACTACAGCTTACGGTAATTCAAGTAATGTATACATTGTCAAACAATTGAAACACTTACAAATTCCATGTGCTGTAGTTGAATTCTAAAGAATAAATTACATGCTTTCAAGGCTGATGTTAATTGAATGCAAAAATGAACATGTGAGCCAATATATTTAACGTAGAGGTAGTGAGTGTGTGTCTGAGTCTCCCCCATTAGTAGGGCACATGTGTCCAGCTAGAAGATTTGAGACATTAAAAAGTGATTAATTTTATTTTAAGTTGATGGAAGAGAACTGTGGAATAGTCTATTACCCTGCAGGCAGATGATGTTTTCCTCTTACCCATAGAACAAGCTCACATGGCAAATCAAAACATATCTGCTATAAATATACATGTATGTGCTATTGTTCATGACTGCCTAACCTCATGTTCATGTTGGAGCACAATGGAGTTGAAACATGTATGTGAGGCTAGGTTGTCAAAAAACAATAGATTCAATAGTTTCAGATCAAATCTTATTGGTCACTATTTGTTTAAGGGAGGGTGGGAGGGGGATGTTGCTAGTAATCTCAGCTAAGGGATCCCCTCAGAGGATTTTTGTTACAATAATTATTTAATTTTAGTAAATAATAGTGAATGTATAGAGCAGATCTAGTATGAGTATGAAAAGCTCATAACATATGTTTAAGGGAGGGAGGGAGGGAGAGGAGGGAATGTTGCTGGCAATCTCAGCTAAGGGATCCCCTCAGAGGAATTTTGTTACAATAATTATTTAATTAATAGTAAATGAGAGTAGATGTGTACAGCAGATTTTGTGACTGTGAAAAGAACACAGACGCAGTCAAGGCATGGCAAGGCACAAACAAAATTCTAGAAACATTATGGTTGCAGCAAGGCATGTACAATGCACCACAGGCAACCAAAGCAAGGCATTTGAACATAAATACAAGTATTTTATAGTCATTGTAAGCCTCCTCCACAGGCAACCCTTTCCTTTTCCTCTCTTGGGATCCCTTTGTCATTTGATGTCATTCGAGACAGGAAGCCCAATAAAAGGGGGGGGGGGGGAAGGAAAACGCAGTGGAGACGCCTGCGGAGAAGGCTAAGTCAATGTATGGGATTCAATTTTTTTTTTAAATAAAATACATCTTACCTTAATCTCATGTGTCGTTGATGTTCACAATCACACAGAACAATGTTAAATAACATCAACGACACATGTGATTAAGGCAAGATGTATTTTATTTTAAAAAATAATAATAATTTTTGAATCCCATACATATGCCTTGCTTGGGTTTCCTGTGACTGCACTGGATTTTTCACAGTCATATAAAATCTGCCCTGTTGTTCATCAATGACTAATTGGGAAGGATAAGGGATCCCCTCACAGGATATTTTGCTATAATAAGTATTTACTTACATACATAGAGATGCAGACTAAGGGTACCAATAAACTTACTGAGGGGGGTCCCCTGAGAGTCTGAGTTGTCTGTAGAGTCTATAGTAGTCTGTACATGTAGATGTATATTGCTGTAGATACATTTTAGATTAAGGGAGGTACTGATGGTGGGTACCCAGAGAATATGTAACTGTACCATAATACCTATCTAGCTAGAGTAGATCCTCATTGTTATTGATAAATTTTAAACTAAGGGGGGAGGGCAGGTAATGATGTTACTCAGGGGATCCCTCAGAGAATTTGTAGTTGTATCATATAAAGATTCATCTATCTAGATGTAGATACATTCTAGACTAAGGGGGGTGGGGGGGAGGACAAGTAATGATGTTACTCAGGGGATCCCCCACATAATCTGTAGTTGTATCATATAAAGATTTATCTATCTAGTAGATGTATATTATTGTTCTGTCAGGGGATCCCCATAGAATCTGTAGTTGTAGCATATAAGATCTATCTAGAAGTACAGTGTTAAACCATTGAATTACTTTGTTCTCCTGCTATTTGGCTTACAATCTGCAACAGCAACAAACAAGGAGTTTAAAAAACTACATTTTACAGTGAGGAAACTTGAATAGGGAACACAACAACCTCAAAGTATGTAATATGTAATGGTGCTTACAATGGATATAGTGCATTTCACACTAGTCTGAATGTGCTTAACATTCAATCATATGTAAGGATTGTCAGTTATTTAAGGCGCTTTTTCAGCCAAACATCTTACAATCATGAGGTATGTAATGTGGTGTCCACTGTCGGTAGATATAGTGCATTTCACACAGTTCTCAATGCGCTTTACAATATTAATCATATTTCACTACAGACAACTATGTAAAGCTCACTTTGCAGCCACACAGCTTACAATCATGAGGTATGTAATGTGGTGTCTACTGTCGGTAGATATAGTGCATTTCACACAGTTCTCAATGCGCTTTACAATATTAATCATATTTCACTACAGACAACTATGTAAAGCTCACTTTGCAGCCACACAGCTTACAATCATGAGGTATGTAATGTGGTGTCTACTGTCGGTAGATATAGTGCATTTCACACAGTTCTCAATGCGCTTTACAATATTAATCATATTTCACTACAGACAACTATGTAAAGCTCACTTTGCAGCCACACAGCTTACAATCATGAGGGGTTAGTATGTAATGTGATGTGATGTCTACACATGCGCAGTGCTTAAAGAATCCTTGTCAACCACAATGCATTGCACACTTGACATTGCCAAATAATCGCTAGTCGCCATTTTGTTGAACATGGAAAATGGCCGACTTTTGGGTTTGTGAAGTGAATCCATTTCCATTGGCCTTTGAATTACTGCAAGATGGGTCATAAATATCGTGAAAAATTCACCAGTGGTACTTCTCAAAGTTTTTCGATGGTTTGGAAAAAGTTTGATCCTTTATTGATGTATTATTTGAATTCAATGGTCGCTACTGATCTCCCCGTCTGACAATGGCCAAAAAGTCGAGATTTTGTGAAGAGAGTGTCTCTAAAACATTCAACCTACTTACTCTGGAATCAAATGATGGAGAATTCAGACAGTTAGTGACTATCCAGCCACTTAACGCTATTTATTGTGATGGTTTTAGAAGGTCAATAGAAGTTATTGTTTCTTGTCACGCTCGACACATGACAAGTCAACTCCAGCATATTCGCTCAACATGTAACAGAGCCTTCTCTCTACCCAGATGGAAAGCAGTTAATTTCAAGAAAAGATTTAATACACCCTGAAGTCTGAAAAGCAACTCAGAACACTTTTAGACAATTTTCTATTACTAAAACGTCCATATTAGTAAGTAGATTTGTTATCGTAACTTTTATCGTGAATTTAATAATGAATTTATTGTAAAAATAACTGTATTTGAACTGTAATTTATGAATATGTAATTCAGCTTTGTATGGTATCAGTTATTATCAATAAACTATCTTTTTATCCATAAAATCTACAGATTGTTGCGGCACGCGTGACTTAATCTGTTGCATAACCCGCCTGTAAACAATAATATAGGAGCGCAAAGCATTGTGGTTGACTTGGATTCTTTAATTAACATTCAACCATATGGTTGTACAACTATGTACTGTAAGGCACACCTTGCGGCCATATGGCTTACAATGACTAGGAATTAGTAGTTTAATAGGATGTAAAGAGAATGTGTGTATAATGGTACTTACCGTACTAATTACAGGAAGGTTAAGGACGTTACCAATGATTGGAACTCTTCTTAAGAAATTAACTACAACTGGGAAAAACCCACTGAAAAAATAGAAAAGAATGTTATTTAGCATTTTCCACTTTCACAATAACCATAATGCCTTCTGTTTTGGGGGGTAGCTATGCTAATTCAAATCAAGTAGCAATTTTAATTTATTTCATGGATATAGTGTTAACGCTCTATAATTTCACTCACCTAAAAAGTAATACAAATCCATATGTTTCTACAATCATACCAACAAGAGGCCATCCAATTAACACAATCACTACACCGCCAAGAAAACATGAACTAGCACGTAACTTGTGTCTTTGGAAAAAGAATCTAAACGTTCTCTCTAGACCAATAACCAATGCTAAGCCAGATATGAAGAGTATCTGAGAAATAAGAAAACATTTATCAAATAGGTGGACGTACAGTGACACATTTAGTTTGCCAAGCAACCATTGTCATTTGAACAAAGACAATTAAAAAATCTATTGTTAAAATGGTTGGCAAATTAGCATCACAATACCAACACTTGTAAACACTACGCTCACCTATATGTGGACATACAGTGACGTAGTATGTTATGGTTTTGTCAACCAACCATTGTTATTAGAACAAAGAAAATTTAAAAGATCTATTGTGAAAATGGTTGGCAAATTAGCATCACAATACCAACACTTGTAAACACTACATTCGCATATACATGTAGGTGGATGTACAGTGACGTAGTATGTTATGGTTTTGTCAACCAACCATTGTTATTAGAACAGAGAAAATTAAAAAATCTATTGTGAAGAATGGTTGACAAATAAGCATCATATTGAAAATAAATTTGTATCAACTAAGTATAAAAAGCTAAGATTCTAAAGGCCGATTTACACGGCACGATTGTCGTGTGCGACTTGTAGTATACGACCCAAATGAGATCCAAGTCGTGCTGTGTAAATGCCCCTACGACTTGCCTACGACTGACGCATGCGACCTACAACTTGTAGTAGGATCTTGAACCAAGGATCAAAACCCTACGACTTGTCGTAGGAAAATGACGTGATTTGTCCCATATTAGGAATGGATCTAGTATTTCGTCCAATCACTCACGATTTTAGCGATGGCGTATACGAATCGTATACGACTAGTCGTGCGCGTGTGAATGGTACCTACTACAATTTGTAGGCAGTCGTAGGTCAAAATCGTATCGTGTAAATCGGCCTTAATGAGTCAAGAAAGCAGTTCTCAAAAGACCAGTTCACAGTTCTTGTCGATCAATCTCAGCCTCGATAGCATGTAATATATTCTTTAGAATTTGACCACAGCCTGTGGAATTTGTAAGTGTTTAAATTGTTTGATAATGTGTACATTCTTTACATTACTGCGGGGTTTAGTCAAATTCTAAAGAATATAGTTATTACATGCTATCGAGGCTGAGGTTAATCGGTGAGAACTATGAAAAACGGTGAAAAACTATTTTGATGAAAATGATGATGGTGATGGCAATAAATTAAACATGATGGTATTCATGTTAATGCTGGTTGTGATGCTGATTGTATACGATTATGAAAAAATAAAGCCAGACAGACAGACAGACAGTTCAATCAGACAACAATTTGCCCATTCATCATTATTTGTTATCAAAACACAAACAAACAATCTCCAGCTAACCACGCAAACAGAAATACATACATCTACACACACATATAAACTAAAAATCTTTAAACATCACAACACTTCATTCAAATATTGATCAATTGAAGTTATAATTATTATAAACATTTTCTTAATGACATTTCAAACTTCGTTCACATTTGTGAAACCATTTGATGGATATAAACTGCACAATTATGTGTTACTAGCAGCTTTATCACTTTGCTAGTATTGATAGAATTAATTATAAAAGTACTCACATTTCCAATCGCCAACAATCCTTTGTCAAAGAATAAAATAACACCAAAAAATAAGAAAAACATCCCAAAGCCGGTGACTCCGATGCCGATTTCTGCAAGAGAAAATGGACAAAATCGCATTATAAGTCAATGAACATTTAGGGAATAGATGCTACAAGAGTTTCTTACTCTGCAAATCGGTTATTGGGATCATTTTTGTATGAGAATAACAGGAAAATTCACAATAAAACTGACATTTAGATTTTACAATTTCAAATTGGTGGCCACGTATGAGAAGGTGGTACGCATGCTTGGTTTGTAAGCAGCTGCTGGCCGCATTGAATGTTCGGATATACTTTCGAATATTTACGGCTCAATATTTAAAATGGATAGATTGAAAAAATGCGTGAACGGTTTTTTTAACAGTATTTAAAAAGCGCTATAGAAGCTAGACTTCTAAATTATTATCAACGATATTATTAATATTGTTAATAAATAAATGAATGAGTGGAATTAATGCTTTTTCGTTCCCAGTCTTTTCTCTTCGCCAACTTTTTTCGAACTCCATCCAGACCCCAAGTCAGGGAAAAGCCCTGGCCTGCAAACGAGGCCGAAAGATTGGATGTATAAATAGATGTTGAATTAACGAATTATTTAATGAACAGCTGGATAGATGGGTGGACGGACTGCGAATGCAACCACCTTTCCAGGACTTTTTTTTAAAAAACTGCTCAAGACTTATTTTATTTATTTTTTATTTTTTTATTTTTTTACTTTTTTATTTTTTTTAGCGTATTTTAATAAAATGTAGATTTTACTAGAAATTGTACATATGCCTGAGGGGTATATGAGGGATGGATTAAAGGAAGGACATGGCAAATGAATAAATAAAGGGATGGTTAGCCTGCGTAAACAGGCCTTTATTGGCGCTCGAAACGTCTCCCGCGAACAAGGGAGGCGTTTCGAGCGCTAATATTATTATATTAGGGTCTGTTTACGCAGGCTAAGGGATGGTTGGATCGAACGAACGAATGAACGAGCGAATGAACGAATGAATGAATGAATGAATGATTGAACCAATGAATCAATGAGTGGATGCCGGTGATTTGTTGAATAAATGAATGGGTAGATGGATGAATGAATGAATGAGTGGATGAATATATAAATGGATGAATATATAAATGGATGGATGAATGAATGATTGGATGAATAAATGGATGGATGGATGGATGAATAAATAAATGGATGGATGGATGAATGAATGATTGGATGAATAGATAAATAAATGGATGGATGAATGAATGAATGATTGGATGAATAAATGGATGGATGATGGATGGATGGATGGATGGATGGATGGATGGATGGATGGATTGATAGATGCCACTCGATGGATGGAAGGATGGACGGACGGACGGACGAAAAAAACGAACAATTTTATTACATCTATTTTTTCAAAAGTTCAGGACTGTTTTTTGGCAACTGTTCTGACAGTTCAACATCAAAAAGAAAACAAAATAACTGTCAGGCAAAAAAATAACACTTTCTGACGCGCTGGACGCCACCTATTTTTCATATGCGGTTTTCCTAGTCTTTTTTTTACTAAAAAACTAACTTTATTTATACATTATTAAAGTCAATCCCTGAAAACTGGAAGATTTTTTTCGCGGCAACACTAAACTTGGCGCCAATTAGACGACTTACTAGTACCCCCTGGGGTGTTTCTACGTGAATTGGACATCCTGTCACTTCCTTTCTCTTTGACCGCAACTTAAAAACAAAGCGAAAAACAAAGCGAAAATATAAAAAGAAAAGACACAAAACAAAAAGAAAGATATAGGAACAAAAAACTTAGATCAATGAATCTAAGTATTTTTGAAATATAATCTAATGAATTTTCTTTACTGAAAAAGAAGCTCACACTGAGGTTTACGAAGGCACAAAATAGAAAAATAAATATATATAGACTAGAAACTCGCTTGTGGACGGCAAAAAGCCGAAAAGTTAGTATTTACTAGTCTTGTTTTCATGGTGTTCAAGTTAGAATTGAGACTCCAATTAATTTGTTTATTTCAGTGATCATAACAGCCGGTCGACATTAGTAAATCTGCAAAATAAATTGGCGGTACATTTTAACCGGCTTGAATCCCGCGCGAATTGTTTCTTCTCTCCAGTTTAGAAGTTTAAAGAGAAAACAAGGATATGTTTATGTACATCAGTGATAGAACTATTTATTTTACATTTTGTATTATTTATTAAGTCCGAAAATGTTCTATTTTTAGTGAAAACCAAATAAATGTTTAATTTTTTGTGCCAAAATAGAACTCAGTAGTACTTAGTCGAATTCAACCTGCTCCCCCACGGGATAATTTGTTCATTTCTGTTTCAAAATATCAAATTTCAAAAATGAATGATTATTCGTGTTTTTCCTTTTTAAGAATTTGTATGATTTCATTCTTTTAGTTTTTGTTTGATGTTTCTTTTCTTTATTTTCTTTTTTGAGTTTTTTTTAATAGAATATTTTGCAATGGGAGGCCATCCTCGGGAACCCAAAGATTACCCCTGGGTTCCCGAGGATGATGGGAGGCTTGGAATGTTACGCCAGCGATGTTTGTATACTAACCAGCGGTCACTCCCATTGCTTATCGATGCACGAGACAGAAGCATAACTCTGACTAAATTTGTCTTTAAGGAAGTGTTGTACACAATCGCTTAAACAACACTAGCCCCACCGATGTGTTGGTGACCTCTGCTTAGACATCTCAGCGTCCAAATCGTTCAAGAATCACAGAAATCGGAGCTGAATAAGCAGAGAAACTGCCTATTGAATTCACAACTATGGTGGCTTTGTATTGAGAAATTCACTGAATGCGTAGGAGGAATAACATCAACTTGCTTGCTTCTAGAAAACACCATCTAGATAAAGCTACGTCCTAAGAGCTTTTGGAATTCCTTTAGGCTATAAACATGAGTAATTACAATTATGTTTAGTTTGAAATTATTGTGAAATTCAGCTGTTTGGAGAGTTTGCCGGCTGGAAAAACTAAACGAGGATTTGGCTATGCGTCGTAAGAGGGCGAGTATCGTTAACGCTCTGCAACGCAGAGAAAACGGCTCATCTTTAGCAAATGATCAAAGAAGCTTGCTTTCTTATGTGGAGGACAAGACGGCTCGTTCATGTACCAAAGAAAAGGTGAGCAATTTCAATTTAGTTTAACGTAATTTGATGTTTTGGTAGTGAATGTGTGACATTTTTTCTTGCTCTAAGGATTTGATTGTTGACCGCAGTATTATTCGTTTTTACATGCTTGGAGTTCTTTGCATAGATTCTCTCAACTATGACGCTTAAGGGTTTCTAGTGTTGAATGATTTTTTTGGTTGAAGTTTTTGAATTGTAAGTCTGGCCAAGTTTGCGTTGCCAAACAAGCACGTATAATTTCGGGGTGAGTTAACCTATAACAACGTAAACCATAAATCTGACATGTGTTGGGCTGGTGAATTTTGTAAACAGACAGTTCAAAAAACCCCTGGTTTGCCCCCTGACCTAATTCTTTGTTTTTCTACAATGTGTAATTGCTAAAAGGAATTTTCGCGAATGTGAAATTCTAAAACATAGCTTTTCGTTTGAAATCAGGACTATATTCCGTCAAATTTGATCGTCATAATATTATTGGTTTCAATACATGTATATTGACTCTTGTACTTTTGCTTAAGATATAACCTATATTTTTCAAATATATTATGATGAATGTTTCTGAATAGCTAAATAGTAAAAATGAACAAGTTATTTATTTTCTGTTCAGGTTGCTGTTGATGTTGACATATTTTCCTTCGCAACCTTGACTGTGCTGTTCCGACCTTTCGAAACAGTTACAAAAAAAACTGTCAACATTATATATTTCGCATATATATAAGCTTATAAGTACGCAAATTTATACTTAAACGATATTATTGATTTTCCCCAAAAAAGTATAATACATAAACATATTGGTCATATTTGAATTATTATTTTGAATTTTTCTAAAAGTATGTGCAATTTCTCACGTATACTTCAGATTACAAATTTTTCGAAACACTATCGACTCAAAGCACTAAAAGTTTTTCGATTTGTTGAGAAAAAGTACTTGCAAATTGTACTTTAGCCTTTTGAGTTGAGTGATTATTATTCCAACATGCGTTTCACGTGATTGTCAAGCTTTTTATCTCTTTAACCTTGGCAATTGCAAAGCAGACTCATGGACATGTACGTATTAAATTTAATTTATTAAAATGAAATGCCAAGGTCGATTTTCGGAAACCTCTAAAGGAGGCTTGTAAACAAATAGTTTTTTAAGATTTTTTAAAAGTGATTTCTTTTGGAGGTTATAATGTTAAGTTCCTTTTACGATTCGAAATATTTTGATATTGGCATTTTGTGATATTGTGATATTGTTCAATTTTGTGGATTTTCTAAAACCTTCAACATTTATGATTATAAATGTTATGTTTATATTGTGAACTTGATGATTTTTATGATATTTTGAAATATATGTTTTGTGTTTTGCGATTATTTTAAACTTTGAACTTGAACTTTATATTTGTTATTTGATTTTGTGAATTATATACAAGTACAATATGTATTTATGTATTGTTAAAAAGGGATTTTTGCATTATTTGTGGTAATATTTATCCTGATCTTAAAGGTTTGTTTACATTTTGTAATTGTTATATACTCTATGTGTACACAGACTTTAATGTTTTTATGATAAATGGTGATTATTATTTTGAAATTAATAAAATGATATATAATTAAATGATTGTTTCCTATTATAATTAAGATTAATCAAAACATGATTCACTAAAATCACTATTGGTTATATTCTATCAGAGTACAAAAACTGTCAATCCTAATGAAATAGAATCAAAATAATTGGCGTTATTATTTAGTGAATCGCTATTATTATAATTGGTTCAAAATGTGTTTTTTTAATACTTTTTTGTTAGTTTCTAGCTTGTACATGTATGCAAATTAAGCTTTTGAACAAAAACAACTATTTTTTATTGGGTAGGACCAACATCTACACAGGAAATAGGAAATACGGATATAACAATCCTTTGATCTTTCCGCAATATGAAAAAAGTTTCATTTGGCTGACCAATTTTTTTTGGCGGTGGACAATAGCATAGTCTCAAAGGTGGCCAAACAAAATAAAGAAGGATTTGTTTATTAAAATGTTATTTTTTGTTTCAATTCTTGTAGGCTTGTATAACCGTGCTTTGAGTGCTACTGCTTAAGTATAATAATCAAGTAGACTTGAAAGAGAGTAGGTCTTTTTGACCACTTGTCGGATGCCTTTGTGGATCATTCTGTGTTGTGATTGGTCCAGTAGACAGGATTGTTATACCACTAAACTTTATATTTTGTTTTAACAAAAAGTGTGTTCTAAGTGTTTGATGTTTGCGACTGACGGAAGACTTGACAGACTTGTGTGGTGGTGGGGGTGCATTGTGATAAAATTTAGTCAAGTATTGCAATAAAATAATAATAATAGTAGGTTCTTGTATAGCACTTGCACTATACATATGTGTCAGTGCTCTTAAAAGATATTCTTATGTGTTGTAGCTGGTGTTGTAGTTTGATAGATGAAAGACTATATCACATGCGGTGTTGACAAATTTGTGTGTGGTGATGTTTTGTGATTGATGGAAGACTCTTACGAGAGTGTAAAAGTCTACCCTTTTTGTAATGGTGGTGTATTGTGATTAATAGTCAAGTTTGCCAGTATAAAAAGCTATTCTTGTGTTGTAGTTTGATAGATAAAAGACCACATGTGGTGTTGACAAATTTGTGTGTGGTGATGTTTTGTGATGGATGGAAGACTCTTACGAGAGTGTAAAAGTCTACACTTTTTGTAATGGTGGTGTATTGTGATTAATTAATAGCCAAGTATTGGCATTTGTAGTCTTTACATTGATGGAAGACAATCGTCATGCAGTGTTAATTTCTATATTTGTGTGTGGCATTGTTTTGTGATGGATGGAAGACTCTTACAGGAGTGTAAAAGTCTACACTTTGTGTATAATGGTGGTGTATTGTGATATGGCCAAATATTGCCAGTATAAAAAGCTGTTCTTGTGTGTGGTAGTTTAGTCTTTTCATTGATGGAAGACAATTGTCATGCAGTGTTAATTTCTATATTTGTGTGTGGCATTGTTTTGTGATGGCTGATGGAAGACTTGAGAGTGTAAAAGTCTTTGTGTAGTAGTGATGCATTGTGATTAATCGTCAAGTATTGCCAATATAAAAAAGCTATTCTCATGTGACATAGTGTAGTCTTTTGAGACAACTGCCATATAATGTTAATTACCATAATTATTTGTGTGTTGTGGTGTACGTATTGTGCTGTCAGAGTAAAAATCTATTCTTGTATGCATGTGATGATGTTGTTCTGGATTAATGCAAACTTTTGCCAGTCCAGAGTTAAATTGTGCTTATTTGTATGGTGGTGGTTCATTGTGATTGACGTACATCCAAATATGACAGTGTAAAAACCTTTGCAAGTGAGAGGCTTTTTTATTGACAGAATAACTAATTTTCCAAAGCAATGCAGGGTTACCCTCACAATTAATCATAATTTTAGATAGTGAAATTATTTTAATTATATACAGGCATTTCAGATTGGAATCCCAGTGTAAAAACCTTTGCCAGTATAAAGAAGCTATTTTTATTGAAGAAGTAATTTTCCAAACCATTTGCAGGGTCACCTTCACAATTAATCAGAATTTTACACTGTGAAATTATCATACAGGCATTTCAGATTGGAATCTCCTGTAGGCTTTTTATCAACATGCTTTTTCTGCTCAGGCCTGGTTGGCCTTTCAACTGTATACAGTTGAATGCAAATTTCATGCATTTGAAGAATTTTTAGACAGGATTAAACCTGAACATTCTTTTGGGCAGATGTTTATTTATCAAACCTTAATTTATTGTTGTGTGACTGTAATGTATGGACATTTTAAGACAGGACACGTACATACCTCAACATTGTTTTGTGAAAATTATATTGTTATAACCCCTTTTAGCTTAAATCAATGCTGTCTGACCTTTAACAAGTATGCACAATTCAAACAGGAAACCACTACAGTTCTTAATTGCAAGACTTTTATTTGTCAAACCCTGGTCTACCTTAAATCAATGTTGGCTGACTCTGTTAAGTGTATAAGACATTTTTATAGACATTGCATTGCGTTGTGAGACTTTCATAAAGTGAAATTCTCTTTTCCCTAAATCAACGCTGTTTGACCTTTAATAGTTTATAATGTACGTATATCCCTAAAGGCATTTCAGACAAAAAGTCTCAATTTGATGCTAAGTGAGGAAGACTGAATGTTCAATGTTACTGTTTCAGAAATATCATATCTTATTGTGCCCATGATTGTTTTAGCCTTCCTGTTGTGGGATCAATGTTTGTGATCGTCTAGTTTGAAAGGAAATATATTGTTGTTTTACTAATAAATAACAATGAAACAGGTTTTGTTGTTGTGTTGTAGGCAGGATCATTGTAATATTTTATAAAAGAAAGTTAAATAACAGGAAATGTCTTTTCAATAAAACAGGGTTTTTTTTGTAGCAGGATTGTTGTAATTTTTGACAAAATAATATAAAAGTCAATTAATTAAGTTTGACAGGAAATGTGATTTCAATGAAACAATTTTTTTTTTGTAGGATCGTAATTTTAGACCAAATCAAGTTTGACAGGAAATCGTCTTTTCAATGGAACAGGGTTTTTTTTGTATGATCATTGTATTTTTTATGAAGTCATTAAGTTTAACAGGAAATGTGTTTTCAATAAAACAGGGTTTTTTTTGTAGGATCATTGTAATTTTTTATTAAGTCAAGTTTAACAGGAAATGTTTTGTCAATGAAACAGGTTTTTTGAAGTCTAAAGGTGACTTTTAATCCAGACAAAACAACTAGTAGAAGTGTCATATTGCTAATTATCCTATAAAAGTTTCATTTGACCTTCATATGGTACGTACAAGCCGGACACAGTAATAAAGACAGCCTGTATAAAGAGGAGTCATGTTGTTAGAACATCCTGAAAGATTATTGTCTGCATGATAAACTATAGTTTCATTGTAGTGTGGGTTTTTTCGTTGCTGTTTACATGTATCTGCACATTAATTAACAGTATTATTTTACCAGAATAAATTTTTATTGCTAAAAAGAAGGTCATTCTTCTATCCATTTATCCATTCAATCCATCCATTCTGATATTCATAATAGATCTACATGGTTTCATCTACACAACGGGAGAGTGTTACTTGCCAACATTTTGGGCATTTATCCAATCTATAGACGACTTTCATAAATGGCTGCCACTAATTATCATAATTTTTAAAATTGATGTTTTAAGAAAAATAAAGCTATCATATGATAGCTAGGCATTCACTGATAACAATAATTTGTGAAAGTTTGAGAAAAAAACGATTGAATTTTCAAGAAGCTATAAGAATTTGAAAAATCAGGAAAACACCAAAATGAGGCATCAAAGGCCTCAGCAGAAAATTACATACAAATCTTTACATTTTTCATTGAGCATAACTTCCTTGGTATTTTAGCCAGATCATCAAAACCTTCCAAACATGCCTATTTCAGGTGGTTCTTTCACATGACAGTGCTAAAATATTAAAATATCTGTTTACATGAACTTGAAAAATCATTTTCCGGTACATATTATCAATGGTATTTACGAAAGTGGTCTATTTTATTCTGTGTCAGCTGAAGATGATATTTCATAGTCTGGTTTATGCTCTCTATTTTTTGTATGTCTAGATGTTTTTGTATAAAGATGGATTGAATGGATTGATGAATGACTGACTGAGTAGATAGCTGGGTGAATCCATTAGATGTGTGAATAAATGAATGAATGAAAGAATGGATGGATGGATGGATAGATGGCATGGGTGAGTGAATTTAATAGTATGGAAAAATGAATGAATGGTTGGATGAATGAATGAATGAGTCAGCTCAAGACAATTTGCTATTTACATGAAAATTTCAAACAATATAACTATAAGGTTTATAAATTATCATTAATATCCAAACAATTTTTCCCTTCCTAAAAGTTACAGAACTCACAAGACAGTGTACTTTCTCAGGCAGACATAATTAAATTTTAATGAAGAAAAAAAAATTATAACACATGCTGCATTGTTCATTGCAAATTAAAATATGCTCAACTTTTTTTTCATTTCCTGAAATAAAAAAAACCCATGGCATTGACCTTGAGCTGACCACGTTTTCAACGACAAAAAAAAACTTACGAAATGTAGGTATTGTTTTAGAAGATGTTGAAATCTTGCCATGAATTCTAAGTTTTGGCATATTTGTTTTCAAAGTTTTTCCTATTACATATATTATATAGTGAATGAAATTCATTAATTTTATAATTGTTGTTTGAAACAGAAAAAAGTGAGTTTGAATTTTTAGTTTATATCCTTCAGGAAAATATTCATATTTCACATTGAGAATTGAAAATTGACTTTTATATATATAACAAAAATAAATAAATTGACATACATACATACATGTACATGTACGTGATGTACAATTATGTATTGATTTCTGTCCTAAAGACTTTGATGTCCTATACAGCTGTAGCTACTCTGATCTAAGTAAAATTACACTTTTAGTTAATACTTTAATGTGCCCTTATATGTCTGCAGAATGTCTGATATATCAGTAATATTCTTAAGTAGGTATTTTATTTAATTATATAGTTTGATCAATGTATGTTTTTGCGTCTGACTTTTAAACATAATAATTGAAAATGACCTTGAATTGACTTCTTACATAAAAGAGTTTGTAAAAACATATATTATAAAATTAACCTTAAAATTCAATAACTTAATTGTCTGAAACTGAACTGATTCGGACAGAGTCTAATAAGTTACTGCTGCCTTAGTTATTCTTTTACTATTTGCAGCTCGATAGAGTATATTGCACTGTAATATTTAATTTATTATCTTATTTAACTGAATGAATCTTGTGAATTTTGTCTTGTGAATAATTCCCTTCATTTCTGTTGTTTTCAAACTTCTATTATTAAAATGTTTACAATGAGCTAATGTACAATACATGTGCTATATGTGCCTTAATGGTAAACATTTCCTTTCCGATCCACTTCCTTTAAATTCAGCTATATACTAGGCACATTTTGCAAGTACAACAAAGCATTCATGACCTTGATTTTAGTCAACAAAACATAGCCTCATTTACCTTAATTCAGTTTGCAAGTACAACAAAGCATTCATGACCTTGATTTTAGTCAACAAAACATAGCCTCATTTACCTTAATTCAGTTTATTTTAGTAAAGTAATTGTCAGCTTGACAATGTACAATATGTATTTAGCATTGACCTTGATTTTTGTCAACAAAACATAGCTTCCATTGACCTTAAAATTTCAGTTTATTTTAGTAAAGTTAACATAATTGTCAGCTTGACAACGTACAATGTAGCATTGACCTTGATATTAGTAAACATAAGTGTCAGCTTGGCAATGTATAGCTTCCATTGCAGATCTACACAAAATCAGATTGACAATATTTAATGTACAATGTAGCATTGACCTTGATATTAGTAAAAATAATTGTGATCATGCAAGCTTGACAATGAATAGATACCATTGACCTCTATTTTAGTAAACACAAATTCGGCTTGACAATTGCTTTTCAAGTACAGCATAGCATTGATTAACCTTGATTCTAGTAAACACAAGGTCAGCTTGACAATGTACAATGTAGCATTGACCTTGATATTAGTATTCAGGGCTGCAAATAAGCGCCAGTAAGTAATAATGTATTTAGTTACTCATTGATCATAATATTACACAATCAATATATATGTACAGTGATTTAATTAGATTTTACATAAAATAGAAACTGAACTAAATGACTCTCAAATATTCCTGACTATCAATATATGACTGTGGATTTTTGTGCATGACTTAATTGTAATAAACTTTCTTTTACTTTAGAAGACATTTTACACATTACTAAAAATATAAACATAAGAATTAAGCCTTAATTATTCTGCTTGGAACTGAATGAAATGACTCAGAAAGTTTCTGCTGTTAACTGTGCATACATTTGTATATGTGACTTAATTGTATACTTTTTGCTTCTTTAATTAGAACTTAAAATGACTCTCAAAGATTCCTACAATTGACTGTAGATTTTTGTGACTTAATTGTAATAAACTTTCTTTTCTTTAGTATAGACACATTTTACACATTACTACGGTATAAAATAAAACTACAAATATTAAAAAAAATATTTCTGCTTGAAATTGAATGAAATGATCGACTCAGAAAGTTCCCTGCTATTAACTTCATGTAGCTATGTGACATAATTGTCTTATCTTTTCTTTAGAAGACATGTTTTACATATATTGGCAATGACCTTACATGTACTTGATTGAAACAATTATACTACCTGCCACTTTTTAAAATGTTGATATTATTGACGCAAGTGGTATACGTGATAATCATAGTGGTTTTAAACAGGGGTCAAGGTGAAAGCCATCATATACAGTGACTCATTTGTAAAGTGAAATAACTACATGTATATATAAGTCTATACTCTTAAATTATGGCAAACAATTTTTTGGGATGTTGAATGGGAAAGTCAAAAAGATAAATATAAATATAACTAATTTAATTTTTTTTTTTTTTTTTTTTCATTTCTTATTTAATTTCTAATTTAACAAAACAAAATGTTTAGTTGAGATCTGAATTATATTTAAAAGCTGAATCAATTGTTTTGTTATATACTCAAAATATTTCTAGAATTTAGAAATGATTTAAACTGATACAAAATTAACAAAATGACATTAATTTTATTGGATTTTTTTTTAATTTGTTTTGAAACCTGCTAGTTGCTGACATGTTCCAGCTCACAAACCAAAATAAACGTCATGGTAGTGATGATAATAGTAATGATGGTGGTGGTGAAAGTAATGGTTTTAATTAATATAATTGCAGTGATAATGATGGTGATAATATTAATGATGGTGATGATTAAATGATGATGATGTTGAAAGTAATTAATGGACATTGCAGTGATAATGATAGTGATAATAACAATGATGATAATGATGTTAATAATGATGATTGTGAAAGTAATGGTGATTGCAGTGATGGATAATAATTAAGATGATGTTGATAATAAGGATGATAGTGGAATTCAAAAGAGAATCCCATATAGAGTATGGCTCAAAAATAGAATTGCCAAAAAAATGATAAATTAGTACTAATTCTCCTGAACACTGGAACTCACTGCCAATATCTATCAGAAAAATATCAAGTCTAGTAACTTCTTTCAAAACTGAACTAAAAACTCATCTTTTCAAATTAGCTTATTCTTTGTAATTACGTCTTTTTGTTACTGTTGTTGTTGTTTGTAATAATCAATGTATAGCGCTTATAAGAACAGATTTGTATTTGCGCTTCATAAATAAAAATTATTATTATTATTATTATTATTTTTATTAATTCTGACTGATTTATAATTATTTTCTGGCCCCTAGCGTTATGTATATTACTAGTATTATAATTAATATAGTCTCAGTGTTATTTGTAATTCTATTTGTTGATTATTATAGAAACATTGTTAATTAACCTTGCATGTTGCTATTGTTGTTTTGTAGAATTGTGAGTTGTCTGGCACCCCAAGGTCTACGTTTTTGGTCTGTTTCAGCCATGATAGGTATGTTGACATTGAAGACTTTAAAACGAAACAATACATTTAATTCTGCAATAATTTACACTATTTATTATGTACTTTTTTAACATTGATATTTGATAACTGGTGCTTTAAATTAAATCCCTCACAAAATATCCAGCAAGGTCTTGATCCATAAAATATAATTATGGTTGTTTAAAAAATGACAGTATAAACAAGAGGTTGTGAAAAAAATAGGTGGCATATAAAAAAGCATGTTGGCTTCTTGGATAAAGACAGAGGTCCTGTCTGCCTTCACTCTAATCCTATATAAAGTGGACGTAAATATCCTGTTGTGTTGTTCGAAAATAGTACATATTATGGGATTATCTCCCAGCACAACAGTCAGGTCTGAGACAAATTATACTACAGGATCTACTGTCAATTAATGTTGTATGCTGTTGTGGTGTCTTCGTATAGAAAAGGAAGCAGTATAAACTTAACACCTATAGCGTTCACCGTAAAACATTGCTGTCTAAACTTTTGATTTTAGATGTCAATCAACTGTATTTCCATGGCAATAGGTACTAAAATGTCCAGTGCTAATCAGCGATAACAATTTTGGCTGAGTTTCCTTGGAAACATGATTAACGTCCACCAAAATCAAGTCTAGACTGCATGTTTTATGGTGAGCATGCACGTTTGACTGAGAACTGCTGTAACTAAACTTGCAGCTATATCATGTACACAGTGTTTGTGCTACTCCTTAAACTCCTTGAAAACTCCTTAGATTTGATTTACGGTTTTAAGGGCACTTGAAAAGCCATTGAATTATAAAAAAATCGCAAAAACTCCTTAATTCTAGCTAAAGTAGGGTAAATTGATAAAATTTGTTCATTCTGTGAGACGTTAACAATGACAGGAATGTCATTTATATATCAAAGTTGTCGCAAAAAGTGCTTAAAAATTACTTTTTGGTCCTTGAAAACTCCATAGATTTTGTTTACTGACATCAGTGTATACATGTACATGTAGCTGATGATGAAGCTGTTGTTTTCAGGAGTAAAATGGCATCTACCCATGGTGACCATACTATCAGAGTTGTGAACAGTTATACTGGTCAGTATGTGCGCACACTGCGAGGCCATCCTAGGACACCCTGGTGTATATCATTCCATCCATCCAATAATAATCTACTAGCGTCTGGCTGTCTTGGTGGGGAAGTCCGTATATGGGATTTAATGGTAGGTATCGTGATGATGGTGATGATGATGATGATGATGATGATGGTGGTGATGATTATATAGGTAATTGCAATGATGGGGATGATGGTGATGATAATGGTGATGGACCATGGTAGTGATGGTGATGGTGTTGATAATAATCATGATGATGGTGATAATGATGTTGATGATGGTGTTGATGATAATCATTTTATTTTTAACATATATTTTACTCTGAGTTTTCTCCAAGAGCTGTGCTATTCATGGGAGATCACACAATCATCATCATCATCATCATCATCATGATTATGATGGTGATGGTGATAATCATGATGATAATGATGATGATGATGGTGATGATGATGGTGATAATGATGATGATCATGATGATGATGATGATGATGATGGTGATAATCATCATGATGATGATGATGATGATGATGATGATAATAGCCATTATGATTATGGCACCATGCATGTTGCTAGTCATACAAAGCTACAAAGTATTAATAATCATGTTGTTTTAAAATACTTCAACATGACATTACATGTATGTTGTGATATATAAATGATATCCATACAATAATACTTATCGCATTCTACGATGTCCATATTCCAGGGCGGCTGTGAGGTGTACACTCCCCCTGATAGGGCCGTAATAGCTTCAATTGCATTCCACCCCATCGACCATGTGTTACTAATAGCAACAAGCAATAAGTTATACTTCTGGCAGTGGGAAAAGCCACGCCCTTTCGCATGCCTCAAAACCAACTACTTAGAAGAGAAAGTCAGGTAAGTTTTGATGCAAACTGAAATTACGTTGACTTGAAGTAGTTTAGGACATTTCACATAAATACCTCACACATGGTAAAGTAGTCTACAAACCAATTGAAATTTTGTAGCTTTTACTTGTTTGAAAACAAATATAATTTTCCATCGAAAATCACGTCCAAGTCTATTTAAATAATTTAGCATAATTATGGAAATAGTTTTCCCTAAAAGATCTGCTAAAAATTGGGTATTTTTTTGAGAAAACCTATTTGATAAAAAGTGACCACAAATAATAATAGTTCAAAGTCCATGCGCAGTAGTCCAAGTATCTTGCGCAGCAACTGGGCATTGACTTGGAACTATTATTTGTGGTGACTGAAAGGGAATGTGAAAATGAATATTGTACTTCTATTTTACAGATTGGTGAAATTCTCTCCTTTTGGTGATTATATATTGACAGGAATTACTAACTGCAGTCATATGGTGAGACATGAAGATAATTAATAATATGAATAATAATATTTAAAAATAGATAATGATAAAGTTAGCTTACAATTTAAGGCTTGTTTTCACTAGGCATAAGCATAAGCTAAACACAAGAAAACGAACATGTTTGTTTTTCTTATGCTTATGCTTATGCTTATGCTTGTGCTTATGCTTGTGCTTATGCCTAGTTAAAACCAGCCTTTAGCCTTCAGGAAACCTGGCTTATTTAATATATATGCACCTAATTGCAAGAACTTTGCCCTGACTTTTGTAATGTAGTGGGAAAGGAATTAATTAAAAGGCAAAAGTGAGTAGGTTTAAAGGTTCAAAAGTTCAAAGGTTTTTATTTACCACATACACACAAGAAAAAATTTACAATGAAAAATAGAAAAAAATAGGTGGAGGGTGCAAGAGAGACAACCCGAAGGGTTTAAAAAAATACTCTTGCACCCAGGACTAATTAACAATTTAATAGTATGAAGTAAGTAAGTAATATAAGTAAATATTACTAAGTAACAAACTCTATTTAAAGAAGATCACTCAAGCTGAACTCTTTCTTTTGTTATTTCTTTCTTACTAAATTACTAATGTTCTTTTTTCATGTGACAACATTCTTGCAATTAGGTAGATATATATATAATTTTTGTTCTGAATAGCCATACGAAGTGTGATTTGAATAGTTTTGAACAATATATCGTTGTCATGGAAAGTAACAAAAAGTCAAGGAAAGTCATTGAATTTCTAAACTTAAAAAGAGTATGAACACTGGACTCAAACACCTTTCTCCTAGCCTCTCACCTCCTCCTCACCTCCTCCTCACCTCCTGTTTTGTCCTTCAGTTTCCTTATTTGCCACCACAAGGTAATAATGTGTAGGCTAAATGGTAGCATGCAAAACAGCCGTTCTTTTGGAGTTTTTTGGAAAATTCGGATTTGGGGTTCCTGTGTTGTAGGCCCCATCTTTCTCGCGGGTATCAAGACAACACAGGAACCCCAAATCCGATTTTTTTTCCCCTCCAAAAACCCAAATGCCTGTTTTGTAGGTTAGATAAATGGTAACCACATAGATGACAGTGATAATTAGATTTACTTATGAGTAACAGTTTACTAGTTTCCATTTACTGAAAGTGTTTAACTTCAATTCCAGGAACCCAGTGCTCAGCAAAGCAGGTATGATAATTATTGTCGCGTTTTATATTGATAATAACGATAATGATGATGATAATGTTTGCTCTCTATGTCCATTCACAGGACTCGGGCATCAGTTGATCAAGTTCTTCAGTCCGTCAGCTGTACACAGCTTGACAGTGACCAGGTTACCGACTACATCATGCAACAGACAGCATCGCAGCGAACAAGGGAAGGTAACAATGGGGGGACTTCGTCACAAACAGAAACCACGCAAGGCCAAGGGGTATGTAGGGATCTATTGTAGTGTATAGTGATGTATTCTTGTGATGGTTGTAAAGTTAATGATAGGTAAAAGATAAAAATATTGACGTTTATAAAATGAAGGGATATACTATTTGAGACAATTGGTTTCCAATCGAGCTAAAATAATCACTGTCGTCTTCATCGTCGTTACTGTTCATCACCACTGTTATCATCATCATCATCATCATCACCACTGTTATCATCATCATTATCATCATCATCACTACAATGATCATTCTCGTCATCACTGATCACCACCAACATCATAATTATCATCACCATCACCACCATCATCATTATCATCATCATCATCATCACCACCATCATCATTATCATGATAATTATCACCACCATCATCATCATTACCATCATCCTTTATCATTATTACTATTAACATCATTATTACAACCATCATCATTATTACAACCATCATCATTATTATCATCACCATCATCATCACCATCATCATTATCAATACCATATTGATACTTTATCATTATCACTATTAACATCATTATTATAACCATCATCATTATTATCATCACCATCATCATTATTATCATCACCATCATCATTATCATTACCATCATCCTTTATCATTATCACTATTAACATCATTATTATAACCATCATCATTATTATCATCACCATCATCATTATTATCATCACCATCATCATCACCATCATCATTATCAATACCATATTGATACTTTATCATTATCACTATTAACATTATTATCATAACCATCAGGTTGGTTCAAGACCAGGATCAAGTGGCCTCAATACCGACACATCAAACACACAAAACACGCAGTCAAATACACGAGACACGCAGACGAGCGCGACGAGCGAGGACGCGCTACCCGTGAGGAACTATCGTGGTGTGTTCGCGTTATTCCGCGCGAGAGATAGTGTAGGCTGGAACATGGACACATCCGAGGTCGATGTCGATCCTACGGACGTCGGTCGTTCAAATGTACTTTTTAGCGGAAATGCCACTGAAAGCATGAGCATTGATAGAGTCGACGCGAGCTCTGGGTCGAGTAACCTGGGACCTAGTACCAGTTTCACGACCGGGACTACCACAGGAATCTCGGAAGATATAAATCAGGAGATAGCGGGAGAGGGGTTTGACAACAATAGAGATTCGTCATCATCGCCACCATCTATGCCAATGACGTCATCATTCAATGCGTCAACGTGGTCATCATCGATGACATCATTATCGCCTTCACCTATGTCATCACGGGCATCATCATCATCAACAGCATCCTCGTCATCATCATCATCATCATCATCATCATCATCATCATCGTCCCGGTATTCAGAGAACACTTTATCTTTAGCCAATATCCTTCAAGACGATCAAAACCTCGACGGACCGACCAGTTCGAACGTGACCGGATTAGCACCGACGTCCGCATCAACCCTACGAGAAGACCTTATGCGGCCAACTATCAACGAATCCGTCGTTAGTGCTTCGGGTAACGAAGATATGTCCCAAAGTATTAGCATTCTACCAATGAACTCCTCTAGTAATGACGTCACCGTCGCAATGACGTCATCAGACGTAACCATGGATAACAATGAATTAGGTCCAAATTCTGTGTCCATAGATTCGGCTACCATGGAAACCCCCGGTGCCGACTTTCTTCCGAGAAGCGTAAGGTCGTCGGGTGTCAACGTTCAAATCGATAGCTCCGTCGGCGAGCACTCGGAAACTGATCAGGATAATTCTGATCGGTTAGTATCAGGCATCGGTTCAGTGGTCAATGTGGGAACGGTTAGCTCCAGGACGAGTTACATTGCGCATGGCGCGAATCACAGCTCCAGTCTCTCGACATTATCCAACCAGGAGGGGTCTGGGACGGCCATTGCGACAGCAACTGCCAGAACATTCCGTCACGTTCACACCGCCGTTGTGATAGCTAACGGAAATGAAGGAGGACCACAGATTGCATTGAGGACGGCAATCAATCGCGCTATTGCTGGTGCATTTGCTGGCAGTGGTGAGGGTGCAGTAGCTAGTAATATCATCAATACCACACATCGGCTGCAATGGTGGGATTTCTCCAAGTGTGTAATGCCCGATATCAAAAATGGTAAGTGAAATATTCGCTTTTGTTACGGGCCGCCATATTGGCTGAGACAATAGGTTTTGAATCCCTTTGGTTTCCTTGTCCTCGCTTTCATGCGTTTCAGAACGTTCCAAACAAAGGTTTTCGCTTTGATGGGAATAAACATGGCCGCCGTGTGATCAAAATCCATTGGTTGAACCATAGTTTATAGAGGGGACTGGTTAGGAAACCTTTTGTACTTCTTTGTTTGCATTTCGAAGTTGAACTGGTCTTGACCGTGCACAACTTTTTCTTTATGGCCAATCAAAATTGCAAAATGAGTCAAAATGAGTTTTTCTATGAGATTATTGTAAGGAATATTGTAATATTTGTTCTAAATCTTTGAGTATTTTGAAGCAGCAGCCAAAATAATGATTTTTGGTCTGTTCACTCAGACGTATCCAATATGGCTAAAACAATTGCGAAACAAAAGATTATGCACGGTCATGCTTGAAAAAAAGTGTGCAAAAACATACAACAAAGGGCTTCCTAACCATTTCCCTCTATTAACTATGGTTGAATACCAATCTCTTCACCACAGTCGAAATAATCTTTTTTGGAATAGCAAATGCATGTCCATGCCTCAGTAGTATTGGAAGGCAGTTAATGAATTATTCACCCGTCACCCTCCTTCCCCCCCCCCCCCTCCCCTCCCTACCCATTGGTCTTTATCTCATTACTAACATAGCGCTCTTTTCTATTCAAAGCAAACACAAACATCATCGTACCGTGTTGTAAAATCCACAACGATGCGAGCTGTGATCTATCGACCGATGGGACGTTAATGGCCGCGTTTGTTCCCAGTGTCATGGGGTTCCCGGAAAATGGAATGCTTGCCGTGTATTCGATGAAGAAAGATACGTTAGGGCAGTGTTTGTACACAAAGAAATTTGGTAAGAACTAGCGTACGTTTACATTAGCCTGATTGTCAGAGCGGGCCTGGGTCCTACGCTATCGCTTTCTCCCCAAACTCCGTGAGTTTGTATATTTTGCACGGCGTCCTGGTATTGTATTTAATTGTAGGCATAAATTAGCTTTAGTGTGTTTAATATTTCCTTGTAAATATATATAATTTATTGTGATTCAATTAGTGGAATCCCGTTAATCCGGCCACCGAGGGGACAGCCGAAAGTGGCCGTATTAATGGGGTGGCTGTAAGTTAAGCGGGTAAATTGTATAGAAAATATATGGGCATCCATTTCGTCGGGACCTAAAAAGTGGCCTCAATAACGGGGTGGCCGTATTAAGCGGGTGGCCGTAAGGTGGGGTTCCACTGTAGGAATAAAATAAGAAAAGTGAACTTAATATATAACCATGCTGTTTTCTTTCCAGGCCCTAACGCCATATCCGTCAGTATTTCACCTCTGAATAGTCACGTGGTAGTTGGCTTAGCGGCCAGGCGTATTCATTGGCATCTGACGTCACAAATGGTAAGGTTGTCACGTGATTACATAGCTAGTGCAAACATTAGCCGTTTCCACACTTAAAAACGGACAAACTCTCCTTATGACGGAACAAGTGGGATAAACGAGACGAACACATTTTGAAAGGAAATCGAAAAAGTCCTTTGTTGAAAACAGTGGTACCTATATTAAGCGGCCGACCCCTGGACCTTCCAAAGTGGCCGCCCTATAGAGGGTGACCGCTTAATGGATGACCGCTGCGCCATCTTGAAAGGTAGCCGGGTCTTTGCATCGAAGCGAGACGAACGTTGAGCTTGCAATGATAGAGGCACTTGAATAATTGTCCGGCAAAGTGTTTAATAGCCTGAGAAAACAGACGTTCTTTCGCTCCTCTTCCCCCGCGAAAAGAGCATCTGTTTTCTCAGGCTAGGTGTTTAATCAAAGGTCTCTTTTAATGCAAGCTCAACGTTCGTCTCGCTTCGATGCAACTGGGTCAGGCTAACTTTCAAGATGGCGCAGGGAATTGTGAAGGGGACTATTTCATGGAACTCTAAGATGTGAGTGGGTATTTACGCTCTTACTCGCTAGTTTCCATTTACTCTTACTAAATCGTTTAGCATTTTGTTGTATTTGTTTTCCCGTAAAACCAAAAACATTTTGATAACTTCTACGATGTGAGTGGATATTTACGCTCTTACTCGCTACTTTCCATTTACTCTTACTAAATCGTTTAGCATTTTGTTGTATTTGTTTTCCCGTAAAACGAATAACTGCGAATGAATAATAAGACTCAAATCAAAATAATCAACGCACAGGGAACCGTGAAGGGGACTAGAGCGGTTTTCCTATGACTGTGAAAAAGGCACGGTCACCGCACGGCACGGATACGGAAGAAAATTCGAACATTTTTATAGAAACCACGGCAGTGACGCAGTCACGGCACTGCACGTCCGTTTCACAGTCATACGAAAACTCCTCTATTCACATTAGATCAGTAACGAAGATCCCGTCCTCTAGTGTTTAAATGGCCATTCTAACGTTCTGTTTTGTCCATTTTCTAGATGATGGCACAAGTATTCAAGCTTCCCGAAGATAAAGGAAAGAGTGATTGTGAATGTACAGAGCTTAAATTGGTAAGAATTTTAAGTTGTTAGTACTAGTAATGGAGCTGGATTGCCAAAAAAGGGTCTAAATTTGTAGTAAAGTACCAGCCGTTTTTGCAGTGTACAGAACTTCCATTGTTAGTCTATTGGTGTGCATACTATAGTATGCACATCAATAAACTAATAATGAAAGTTCTGTACACTGCAAAAACGGCTGAGTAGATACAACTCAGTATATTGAGTTAACATGCATTCAGGATGACACTTTATAGTGAGTAAACCCAACTCATTATTAAGAATAAACATCAATGTAGATGTGCTATTGAGTACAATGTAACCTCACTTTTACTCACTATAGAGTTGGGTTAACTCACTACGAAGTGTCATCCTGAATGCATGATTAACTCAATATACTGAGTTGTATCTACACAGCCGTTTTTACAGTGATACAAGTTAACCAATAACTTGATTTAACGATTGACCTTTTGTTTGATTGCACTGCAAAAACGGCTGAGTAGGTACAACACTATATATTGCGTTAACCATGCATTCAGGATAACACTTTATAGTGAGTAAACCCAACTATTGTGAGTAAACCCTACTCATTATTGAGTAAAAGTGAGGTTAAACTCAATATATTGAGTACATTGTACTCAATGGTGCGTCTTCATCTATGTTTACTCTCAAAAATGAGTTGGGTTTACTCACTATAAAGTGTTATCCTGAATGCATGGTTAACGCAATATACTGTGTTGTACCTACTCAGCCGTTTTTGCAGTGTGTTTGTTTGATTGATCGATTGATTGTTTGTTTGTTTGATATTTCAGCCTGTTCAGAGTATTGTTCTCAGCGAGCAGGAAACAGACAGAAGGTCTTATGTTAGTGTTAATGCAGCATTTTGGCACCCTGAGGTAGGCTGTGGTCTAGTGTACGGGACAAACCGAGGGGACCTGAGGATGAGACAGTACGGGTATGTATCACTATTACGTCATTGTAGCTCTATTTCATAAAACTGTAATAAGTCGTTATTAGACGGAAAGAAATTATACGCAAACACCTATTACAAAAAGGTTTGCCCAAATGTATAGGTCATTCTTACAGCGCAAAGCCCAAAAGTGTGACCGCAGATAATTTATTCACATTCTTTTGACATGTTTGTCTGTAGCTGCTTTGGATTCAAATGGACTTCATTCTAGCTATTTTAACCTCAAAATTCATCTGAAGATTGACATCTTTCTTGTCTTGTGATTCACAGTGAGAAATGTTGACATTTAATCTAGAGGAGTTGATTGAAAAGATGTAGAGAAAATACGAATAAATTATCGCCGGTCATACTTTTGGGCTTTGCGCTGTAAAGGGAAGGAATTATAAGCATACACCTATTTCTGTTTTTCAAAGGTCATTCGTAGGCTAAAAGCAATTATAGGCATACACCTATTTCAAAAAGGTTGTCCAAGGCGATAGCTAAGTCAGTCCAAAACTGAAAGGAATTATGGGTAACACCTATTTTAAAAAGGTTGTCCAAGGCGATAGGTCAGTCCAAGACGGAAAGGAATTATAGGCATACACCTATTTCAAAAAGGTTGTCCAAGGCGATAGGTCATTCCAAGACAGAAAGGAATTATGGGCATACACCTATTTTAAAAAGGTTGTCCAAGGCGATAGGTCATTCCAAGACAGAAAGGAATTATAGGCATACACCTATTTTAAAAAGGTTGTCCAAGGCGATAGGTCATTTCAAGATGGAAAGGAATTATGGGCATACACCTATTTCAAAAATGTTGTTCATGGGGATAGGTCATTCCAAGACAGAAAGGAATTATAGGCATACACCTATTTTAAAAAGGTTGTCCAAGGCGATAGGTCATTCCAAGACAGAAAGGAATTATGGGCATACACCTATTTTAAAACGGTTGTACAAGGCGATAGGTCAGTCCAAGACTGAAAGGAATTATGGGCATACACCTATTTCAAAAAGGTTGTCCAAGGCGATAGGTCAGTCCAAGACGGAAAGGAATTATAGGTATACACCTATTTCAAAAAGGTTGTCCAAGGCGATAGGTCAGTCCAAGACGGAAAGGAATTATAGGCATACACCTATTTTAAAAAGGTTGTCCAAGGCGATAGGTCATTCCAAGACAGAAAGGAATTATAGGCATACACCTATTTTAAAAAGGTTGTCCAAGGCGATAGGTCAGTCCAAGACGGAAAGGAATTATAAGCATACACCTATTTCTGTTTTTCAAAGGTCATTCGTAGGCTAAAAGCAATTATAGGCATACACCTATTTCAAAAAGGTTGTCCAAGGCGATAGCTAAGTCAGTCCAAAACTGAAAGGAATTATGGGTAACACCTATTTTAAAAAGGTTGTCCAAGGCGATAGGTCAGTCCAAGACGGAAAGGAATTATAGGCATACACCTATTTCAAAAAGGTTGTCCAAGGCGATAGGTCATTCCAAGACAGAAAGGAATTATGGGCATACACCTATTTTAAAAAGGTTGTCCAAGGCGATAGGTCATTCCAAGACAGAAAGGAATTATAGGCATACACCTATTTTAAAAAGGTTGTCCAAGGCGATAGGTCATTTCAAGATGGAAAGGAATTATGGGCATACACCTATTTCAAAAATGTTGTTCATGGGGATAGGTCATTCCAAGACAGAAAGGAATTATAGGCATACACCTATTTTAAAAAGGTTGTCCAAGGCGATAGGTCATTCCAAGACAGAAAGGAATTATGGGCATACACCTATTTTAAAACGGTTGTACAAGGCGATAGGTCAGTCCAAGACTGAAAGGAATTATGGGCATACACCTATTTCAAAAAGGTTGTCCAAGGCGATAGGTCAGTCCAAGACGGAAAGGAATTATAGGTATACACCTATTTCAAAAAGGTTGTCCAAGGCGATAGGTCAGTCCAAGACGGAAAGGAATTATAGGTATACACCTATTTCAAAAAGGTTGTCCAAGGCGATAGGTCAGTCCAAGACGGAAAGGAATTATAGGCATACACCTATTTTAAAAAGGTTGTCCAAGGCGATAGGTCATTCCAAGACAGAAAGGAATTATAGGCATACACCTATTTTAAAAAGGTTGTCCAAGGCGATAGGTCAGTCCAAGACGGAAAGGAATTATAAGCATACACCTATTTCTGTTTTTCAAAGGTCATTCGTAGGCTAAAAGCAATTATAGGCATACACCTATTTCAAAAAGGTTGTCCAAGGCGATAGCTAAGTCAGTCCAAAACTGAAAGGAATTATGGGTAACACCTATTTTAAAAAGGTTGTCCAAGGCGATAGGTCAGTCCAAGACGGAAAGGAATTATAGGCATACACCTATTTCAAAAAGGTTGTCCAAGGCGATAGGTCATTCCAAGACAGAAAGGAATTATGGGCATACACCTATTTTAAAAAGGTTGTCCAAGGCGATAGGTCATTCCAAGACAGAAAGGAATTATAGGCATACACCTATTTTAAAAAGGTTGTCCAAGGCGATAGGTCATTTCAAGATGGAAAGGAATTATGGGCATACACCTATTTCAAAAATGTTGTTCATGGGGATAGGTCATTCCAAGACAGAAAGGAATTATAGGCATACACCTATTTTAAAAAGGTTGTCCAAGGCGATAGGTCATTCCAAGACAGAAAGGAATTATGGGCATACACCTATTTTAAAACGGTTGTACAAGGCGATAGGTCAGTCCAAGACTGAAAGGAATTATGGGCATACACCTATTTCAAAAAGGTTGTCCAAGGCGATAGGTCAGTCCAAGACGGAAAGGAATTATAGGTATACACCTATTTCAAAAAGGTTGTCCAAGGCGATAGGTCAGTCCAAGACGGAAAGGAATTATAGGCATACACCTATTTTAAAAAGGTTGTCCAAGGCGATAGGTCATTCCAAGACAGAAAGGAATTATAGGCATACACCTATTTTAAAAAGGTTGTCCAAGGCGATAGGTCAGTCCAAGACGGAAAGGAATTATAAGCATACACCTATTTCTGTTTTTCAAAGGTCATTCGTAGGCTAAAAGCAATTATAGGCATACACCTATTTCAAAAAGGTTGTCCAAGGCGATAGCTAAGTCAGTCCAAAACTGAAAGGAATTATGGGTAACACCTATTTTAAAAAGGTTGTCCAAGGCGATAGGTCAGTCCAAGACGGAAAGGAATTATAGGCATACACCTATTTCAAAAAGGTTGTCCAAGGCGATAGGTCATTCCAAGACAGAAAGGAATTATGGGCATACACCTATTTTAAAAAGGTTGTCCAAGGCGATAGGTCATTCCAAGACAGAAAGGAATTATAGGCATACACCTATTTTAAAAAGGTTGTCCAAGGCGATAGGTCATTTCAAGATGGAAAGGAATTATGGGCATACACCTATTTCAAAAATGTTGTTCATGGGGATAGGTCATTCCAAGACAGAAAGGAATTATAGGCATACACCTATTTTAAAAAGGTTGTCCAAGGCGATAGGTCATTCCAAGACAGAAAGGAATTATGGGCATACACCTATTTTAAAACGGTTGTACAAGGCGATAGGTCAGTCCAAGACTGAAAGGAATTATGGGCATACACCTATTTCAAAAAGGTTGTCCAAGGCGATAGGTCAGTCCAAGACGGAAAGGAATTATAGGTATACACCTATTTCAAAAAGGTTGTCCAAGGCGATAGGTCAGTCCAAGACGGAAAGGAATTATAGGCATACACCTATTTTAAAAAGGTTGTCCAAGGCGATAGGTCATTCCAAGACAGAAAGGAATTATAGGCATACACCTATTTTAAAAAGGTTGTCCAAGGCGATAGGTCAGTCCAAGACGGAAAGGAATTATAAGCATACACCTATTTCTGTTTTTCAAAGGTCATTCGTAGGCTAAAAGCAATTATAGGCATACACCTATTTCAAAAAGGTTGTCCAAGGCGATAGCTAAGTCAGTCCAAAACTGAAAGGAATTATGGGTAACACCTATTTTAAAAAGGTTGTCCAAGGCGATAGGTCAGTCCAAGACGGAAAGGAATTATAGGCATACACCTATTTCAAAAAGGTTGTCCAAGGCGATAGGTCATTCCAAGACAGAAAGGAATTATGGGCATACACCTATTTTAAAAAGGTTGTCCAAGGCGATAGGTCATTCCAAGACAGAAAGGAATTATAGGCATACACCTATTTTAAAAAGGTTGTCCAAGGCGATAGGTCATTTCAAGACAGAAAGGAATTATAGGCATACACCTATTTTAAAAAGGTTGTCCAAGGCGATAGGTCATTCCAAGACAGAAAGGAATTATAGGCATACACCTATTTTAAAAAGGTTGTCCAAGGCGATAGGTCATTCCAAGACAGAAAGGAATTATGGGCATACACCTATTTTAAAACGGTTGTACAAGGCGATAGGTCAGTCCAAGACTGAAAGGAATTATGGGCATACACCTATTTCAAAAAGGTTGTCCAAGGCGATAGGTCAGTCCAAGACGGAAAGGAATTATAGGTATACACCTATTTCAAAAATGTTGTTCATGGGGATAGGTCATTCAACGATTTCTTGTTGTATCCGTTAAAATGACTGATTTGTTTTCTGTTTTTCTATGTACTTACATTGCGTATTTTGCTTTCCAGCCCAGAAAGTTAAAGATTGCGTGATGTCCTCCATATGTCACGTGATAATCACGTCACATGATCTGACAGCGTTTCATCCAATAGCATCATAATATCTATGAATGTAAAGTGGCGTAATGAAATTTTATATTTTCGTCATTTTTTGTAAAACCAATTCTCAACGAAATTGGCAGATTTTTCTAAGAAAATAATCTCATAATTTGTAGATCAAATGTTTTTGTAAAGAAATCTTAACGATTGTGAATCTCTAAAACATTGTACATAAAATGTGAAATAATTTTTGTATGTAAAACTATGTTTTGTGTTAGACCCATTGTCACGTTGCCAAACTATAATTTTGCGTGACTTAATTTTTAAAATAGCGTGACTTAACTGACTTAAGTTTTGTGTAACTCAATCATGGTATTACGTTACCTAACCTTAGTATCGCGTGACACAATCTTATTTTGCGTGACTAAACTTTAGTATCGCGTGACCAATTTTAAGTATCGCGTTACTAAAGTTTAGTATTGCGTGACTAAACTTAAGTATCACGTGACTAAAATTAGTACCGCGTGAATTGTTAGTATCACGTGACTAAACTTTAGTATTGCGTGACTAAATATTGGTTGTGTGACTCTAACTTTAAAAGGCGTGACTTGTCTTTTGTAACACGTGATGTGTTTTTGATGTTATATATATTAGTGTCCAGGCGCTGGTAGCCCAAGACTCGCTCGTCTATTTATTAAAAAAGGAATATTTGTTCAAAATAAGTGTGCCAGAATATCTGGTATAACAATTTAAAAAAAAAGAATTGCAATAAAAGTTGTGTTTGTAAAAAGTAGTAGCTTTGTATTGTCTTTTAGTTTTAGTTTTCAGGAATAGTATAATCTCTAACAGGGCAAATACCATTGTCATTACCAGCATGCACCGCGCGATTATTACTGAATAATCTTCTTCACAGTTCCCTGCGCCATCTTGAAAGGTAGCTGGGCCTTTGGATCGAAGCGAGACGAAAGTTGATCTTGCAATGGTAGAGACCTTCACGTATTCACGTGTCTCTATCATTGCAAGCTCAACGTTCGTCTCGTTTCAATGCAAAGGCGCGGCTACCTTTCAAGATGGCGCAGGGAACTGTGAAGGGGTCTATTTCAGTTCCCTGCGCCATCTTGAAAGGTAGCCGGGCCTTTGCATTGAAGCGAGACGCAAGTTGAGCTTGCAATGACAGAGACCTTCTAACACCTTGTGGGACAATTATTCACGTGTCTCTATCATTGCAAGCTCAACGTTCGTCTCGCTTCGATGCAAAGGCCCGGCTACCATTCAAGATGGCGCAGGGAACTATGATGGGGTCTATTTCATGGACCATAACAAACGCTAATGTGACATTTTGATAACTTTTACGATGTGCGCTCTTACTAAATCTATTTGTAATTTTCTTTGCAAGAAAGATTTTCCATCCATTAAACTAAATCGTTTAGCATTTTGTTTTCCCGTAAAACGAATGACTGCGAATAAATTTTAAGAATCAAATCAATATATACAACGTAAAGCACGCCGGTAAGTGACCATGGGTCTTTACAATTACAGGATGAAAGCTGTGTAATGTTAATTGATAGATCGACCGTCTAGACTGCAAAAGTACTTCTTGTCGTCTCATTCTTTCTGAATAACACGTTGACAAGTGTGGCGATGTTGCCATGAAATCCCTGCGTTCTAGTTAAGTATACATAGGTTACCCATAGTCCCCTGCGCTACTAGTCATTTCTCAATAACACATTGACAAGTGTGGTGATGTGGCCTTGAAATCCCTGCATTCTAGTAAAGAATAAACAGGTAACCCATAGTCCCCTGCGCTACTAGTCATTGCTCAATAACGATGTGGCCATGAAATCCCTGCGTTCTATTAAAGTATACATGGGTTACCCATGCCATAGTCCCCTGCGCTACTAGTCATTTCTCAATAACACATTGACAAGTGTGGCGATATGGCCATGTAATCCCTGTGTTCTAGTAGAGTGCACATATAGGTTATAACCAAAAGTCCCCTGCAATACTTGTCATTTCCGGAATTATTAGAATGACATCAACAAAATAAAAACCGTTCAGACGAAAATATGAAATGTACGTTTGAGAAATTAGGAGAATTTCAAAAGTGGGAAAAAAAAAAAAATACAACAAGAGGCTACAATCTACTATCTACGAAGTGAGACATGGGAAGGGGAGTATTATAGCGAAAATTCATATATAGTTAAAAGTCAAAATAGAGAAAACTGTAAAAGTGTTTCACAATTAGTTTTTGCCAAGATTGTAGCAAGGAACAGTTCACTGAACACATACAAATCTCTGTCATTTTGATTCCAAATACTGCTTCACTCGAGTTATATATTCATAGCAATAAAACTTTCCAAAAATGCATATTTCTTCTTGCTCTTTGTGATGGTAGTGCTTATATTTTAAGATAAGGTTTGTATTTTTGAAAGTCAATAGAATACCGAAGTGTGACTTCGTACTTTGGCTTTTCCTACTCAGATTATTTTCATCCCAGTAGAATGCTAGTCAAAATATAGGCTGGGATATGAATTTTTCAATGTAAAATGTTCTCCATATACGCAAAGTCTCTTTTTTCCAACCGTGTGTGCATGGACATAAATAGTTGACACTCGCTGTAAATGCTTGATACTAACAATTTCACAACCATTTTCTCCCCTCCCTCCCTCCCTGAACAATGTTGATATTCCTGAGATAGAAGCATCTTCAGGGAACACAACATTGCATTGGGGGGGGGGGGGGGGGGGGGGGGGGGCAGGAGGTATCAAAATACGATCGTTCTAGTGATATTTAGCGTCGAAAATGCAAAAAAAATGATTAAGTTTTCAAACAGTGTCAACATTTATGTCCAAGATTTTACATTCAAAAATTTTCATATCTCGACCGCTCAAATGATCCCAAATTTTCAGGCGGCCTATATTTCGACTAGCATTCTATGATAAAAGTAGAATACAAAAAGATGAAAAAAACAAAATTGTGACGTCATCACTTCGGTACTCTATGAGTATTCGATCTATGCGTTTAATTGACAATCAATCTGTAAGTGGTATATATACTTATAAGGTGCATTTTGAGAAATCGGGAAATGGTCGTCCGTCCGCTGGACCAAAGCATTGGTTTTAATTCTTGAAATGAAGGGAAACGACAGTAGTAATGATAATTTTGAAACAGATATCGGAAATACTCTGAAACTCGTAAGTGGAGTCAAAATATCTTTTGATGTATGCCTCAGAATAATCAATTTTTTGGCTGAATTATTTTTGCCCAAGTTGTTTAAGTCTTCTTACCTAAGAACTCTAAAAATGAGACTATATAATATATAATATATAATATCAAGTCTCTAGATCCAATATTTGATCCATCTCCTCTTCTGAATGCCACCAAAGTCAACAAGAATTTTGAAGCAGCCATCTTAATTTGAGCTTTTAAGAATTTTTTAGTATTTTTGGTTGAATTTGTTTGCCCAAGTTGTTAAAGTCTTCTAACCTAAGAACTCTAAAAATGAAACTAAGGAATATAATATCAAGTTTCCAGATCCAATATTTTGACTATCTCCTCTAAATGCTACCAAATTTACACGAATTTTGAAGCAGCCATTTTGATTTGAGCTTCAAATACCAAATGAGGTATCAAAACACCAAATTTGTATCACTGAATATTCAGGAGTATTGGTATAGTGTTGTACGCTTTTACCTCTTATGAGTTTCTAGAATAGTTTCATGAATAGCTAAAAGAATTACAAATAAATAAAGACATATCAATTGAGCATTGAAAATGAGACGAAAACCAATATAGACAATGCGATATAGGAGCAAATTGAGAGAGAAAAGAAACCGGAAACTCTGAAGGAACCAATACTACTTGGAAAGAGGGTTTATTTTCTTCTTGAACAAATTTTTTTTCATGGATAGCTAAAAAAAACTAAAAATGTATCTGAAAAACATGTCAAGTATTAAAAAAGAAACTAACACCAATATAGACAATGCAATATACTGAATGAACAACTTGAGAGAGAAAAGACACGGGAAACACCGAAGGAACCAATATTACATGGATAGAAGGTTTCTTTCCATCTTGAACAAGAAAATGATAGAGGGAAGAATGAACAATATTTAAGAAGAATATCAAGAAGGAAGAAAAAAGCTTGCATGTAAGGAAGGAAAGAAAGAAAGAAAGAAAGAAGGATAAAATAAGGATGAAAAAAAAAAACAATATCAAGAAGGAAGGAAAAAGCTAGCATGGAAGAAACGAAAGAACGAAGGAAGGAAGGATGAAAGAAGGAAGGAAAGAAAGGAAAGAAAGAAGTAAGTAAGCAATTAAGGAAAGTTCTAAAAAGGAAGGAAAGATGAAAGAAGGAACGAAATTAAAGAACAAAGAAAGAAGGAAGGAAAGAAAGAATTATAAAGAAATTAAAGAAGTAAGGAAGCTAGCAAGGATGGAAAGAAAGAGGGAAGCAAAGATGAAAGAAGGAAAGAAATTAAAGAACAAAGAAAAACGTATGATGAAAGAAGGAAAGAAAGAAGAATATAACGAAGGATGGAAAGAAGCTAACAAGCAAGAACGGAGGAAAAGAAGGAAGGATGAAAGAAGGAAAGAAAAAAAAGGAATTGAAGAAAAAAGAAGGAAGCAAGCAAGGATGAAAGAAGGAAGAAGGAAGAAGAAAGCTAAAGAAAGCGGTCTAGATATTTACATTAACATATCATAATTGCTTACAAAATACATCACTGTTACTTACTACTGATACCGCCCAGTCGCGTCGTAAGATATCAAAAAACGAAGACACAACAGCCCACTTCAAACACATTTTTTTTAAGACCAAGGTGAGCATCCCGCCATTAACCGACCATCCATTAACCGACCATCCATATATTAACCGATCATCCAGCCCACGTCAAACACAAACGACCTAAGGTGAGTTACCCGCCATTAACCGACCATCCATGCATGCATTAACCGACCATCCATTAACCGACTATCCAGCCCAAGTCAAACACAAACGATCCAAGGTGAGTTACCCGCCATTAACCGACCATCCATGCATGCATTAACCGACCATCCATGCATTAACCGACCATTCTTTAACCGACCATCCATTAACCGACTATCCAGCCCACGTCAAACACAAACGACCCAGGGTGAGTTACCCGCCATTAAACGACCATCCTTTAACCGACCATCCATTAACCGACTATCCTTTAACCGACCATCCATTAACCGACTATCCAGCCCACGTCAAACACAAACGACCCAAGGTGAGTTACCCGCCATTAACCGACCATCCATGCATGCATTAACCGACCATCCATCCATTAACCGACCATCAATTAACCGACTATCCAGCCCACGTCAAACACAAACGACCCAAGGTGAGTTATCCGCCATTAAATCCACTCAATAGCATTGTAATGAATAATGAATTATAGGCGTTGGCCTGCAGCTTACTGATTGGTTACTAAATATAGTAACATTTGTGCATGGCTAAAAGGCGGGCTTTTTAGTGGATTTGTTCTTTTGTATTTTGTCTGTGATCGAGTCTTGCAGCAGGGGCAATTCAAGTCATTGGTGAGTCTAGAGACTTTTAGTTTTTAGTTTGCGCTGTTTATAATGGCGTTTATGAATATATCCATTCTTATTGTTCCTTATGGTGACTGTTGTAATGCTTATTGGCTGTGGTAATGCTTGTGTTATTGTGGTTGTTGTTACTCCAGTTTAAAAGTTTATGGCTGTTGTAATGTTGAGACTTTGCTCCGCATTTGATCATTATATATATGTATTTTGCGCATTAAAAGTATTAAATTATTACTAAATTATTACGGTCCGTTATGGCTGCTTGCTATTGTGGTTGTTGTTGCTCAGTTTGATGGTACGTTGCTATTGTTACAGTAATGTTGACGGGACTTTTCTGCGCATTAGATCATATACGATTGTGTTTTCTTTGCGCAATATATTAAAACATTAGATTATTGTGGCTGTGCTATTATGGCTGTGCTATTATGGCTGTTGTTGTTGTTGCTCCAGTCTGAAGGAATATGGCTGTTGTAATGTTGAAAGCGTTTCTGCGCATTAGATAATATATAATTGTTTTTTGCGCAATATATTAAAACATTAGATTATTATGGCTGTGCTATAATGGCTGTTGTTGTTATTGTTGTTCCAGTTTGATGGTACACGGCTGTTTTAATGTTGGGGAAGTTTGTGCGCATTAGATCATTTATACAATTGCTTTTTGCGTAATATACTAAAACATTATTGAATTATGATGGTTGTGCTATTGTGGCTATTGTTGTTCCTGTTTGATTATGTACGGCTGTTGTAATGTTGGGAACGTTTCTGCGCATTAGATCATTTATACATCTATATTTTATAAGTATTAAGAGGGTCCTGAAGGGATAAAATGGGAGCTGGGACTGGCCTTGAATGGGAAAATGGGATTGGATGCACTGCATGGGACTGGGAGTTACAAATTAAAGAAAAATAGAAAATGAGAATGAGATTGAAAAATTGAGCAAAACTGATGGGATTATGGGATTTTTGACTGGGATTTGGTCCAAATATAAACTGGGAAATGGGATTCGGACCCCCCTTCAGGACCCTCTATTAAATTGTTATGAAATTATAATGGTTGTGCTATTATGGCTGTTGTTATTTATGCTCCTGTTTGATTGTACTTGGCTGTTGTAATAGTTGTGCTATTGTGGCTGTTTTTGCTCCAGTTTGATGGTATATGGTTGTTGTAATGGTTGTGCCTTTGTGATTGTTAATGGTTTTTCCCTATAGTATATTGATGGTTCTTGTACGTAATGTCTGTGCTATTGCTATTGAAACTTTTAAGCTCCACTTTAGACCATCATTTCATTTTAAAATATTGAAATTGCCGTGAAAAACCCTTGAATTTGAATTGTGCTACTTCTCAAATACTTCAGCTGTTCAGTTGAAACTCTTAAACCCCATTCAGGACAATATCAATTATTGAATTCTACGCGCTCTGGATATATTGTCATTTCATTTAAGATAATTGAAATTGCCGTGAAAGACCCTTAACGGTTTGAATTGTGCGGCTTCAAAAGAATTAAGTTTAAAACATTAATTTCAGCTGCTTTTGAAACTTTTAAGCCCCACTCAGGACATGTACAATCAATATCAATGAGTATATTTTCATTTCATTTGAAATCGTCTTAATTATTGTGCATCTGGAATACACCTATATCAAAAGAGGTTGTCATTTCAATATGTACTTAGGGGAGGGGGCGTGGGGATAAAAGCTTAGAGTGAAAACAATTAACGCAATAAATTATTTTTGTTGAAAATGTATTCATTTTAGCTGTAAATAACTTTTAAAGAAGTTAAATGTTTTAGTTCCGTCAATAAAAATTGAAGTGTTAATTGTTTTAGCAATTTTTAACGCAAATAATCGAGGTGTTAACAATCATCATTCTCGTAAAGAGCATGGAGGATATTGTTAAGATATTATGGGCATACATCTAAACGCGAATAAATAAAATAGAGGTGCTTACAGTCATAATTTTTGTCAAAAACATGGAGGTTATTGCTGAGATATTATGGGCATACATCTAAACACGAATAATTGATGTGCTTACAATCATTATTCTCGTAAAGAACATGGAGGTTATTGTTAAAATATTATGGGCATAAAACGCGAACAATCGAAGTGCTTACAATCATAATTCTTGTCAAAAACATGGAGGTTATTGTTGAGATATTATGGGCATACATCTAAACGCAAATCCAATCGAGTAGCTTACAATCATATTTTATGGTATTTTATGAGCATATTTTCAGGAAACTTAACACAAAAATTGTTGGCAATCAATACTCTTTTCAAGAACCCTGGTTTAGTATTGTTTAAATTTCATAACGCGCGGAACGATCTATTGTTATAGAGTTAATCTAGAAGTACCACTCAAAAACGACTATATTCATTCTTTTTTGGTTAATTCTTTTTATGTTTTAATCCTCAAAATGTCATTCTATATTGGCCTTGGTTCCATGAACTCTTAGGGACGGACCATTTAATATTTGTAGGGGGGGGGGGGGGGGGGTTATTGTTATAGAGTTAATCTAGAAGTACCACTCAAAAACGACTATATTCATTCTTTTTTGGTTAATTCTTTTTATCTTTTAATCCTCAAAATGTCATTCTATATTGGCCTTGGTTCCATGAACTCTTGGTTAGGAACGGACCATTTAAAATTTGTAGTGGGGGTGGGTTAAATCCCCTCAAAAATATCGAGCAAGCTCTCCAACCTTAAAAAAAATCGTGCAACTTCAATATGGCAAAAACAATATAGCTTGGTACAGCAAAAAAATATCCTGCAACACTGGAGGGCGAAAAAAAAAAATTCGAGCACGCTGAAAATCTACCCACCCCCCTACAAAAATCAAATGGTCCGTCTGTTAATTGAGTTCGACATTTTGATCGACGGGTTTTTCGTTTTTTAATTTCTCGGTGAGAAAGTTAGCATGGTACAGCAAAAAAATATCCTGCAACACTGAAGGGCGAAAAAAAAAAAAATTCGAGCACGCTGAAAATCTACCCACCCCCCTACAAAAATCAAATGGTCCGTCTAATTGAGTTCGACATTTTGATCGACGGGTTTTTCGTTTTTTAATTTCTCGGTGAGAAAGTTAGCATGTGTTGCTCACTTTTATCGCTTTTAATACTGACATGTTTCGGACCAAGCTGTTATTATTCGTCGGAAGGTCAAAATACAATTTTGTTCACCTTGGATGAAATGAAAACAATATTGAAGAAAACAGAGGACAAAGAACTAAATAATGGATCAATTGAATGAATAAATAAATAAATAAATAAATAGTTCAATGAATGGATGCATGCATGCATGGATGAATGAATGAAAGAATGGATGGTTGGATGGATGGATGGATGAATGGATGGATGGATAAAAAGTTGAATGAATGGATGGATAAATTTATTAATGAATGAATGGATGGATGGATGGATGGATGGATGGATGGATGAATGGATGGATTAATGAATGAATGAATGAAAGGTTGAATGAATGGATAATTTAATGAATGAATGAATGGATAGATGAATGAATGAATGCATGGATGGATGAATGAAGGAATGCCGAATGAATTAATGAATGGATGGATAAATTGAAGAATGAATGAATGAATGAATGAATGGATGGATGAATGAATGGATGAATGGAAAAATCAATCAATGAATGAATGATTAGATGAATGAATGATTGAATGAACGAATGAATAAGCACTGACCGACCGACTGACTGACTCAAATCATTGGAAAAATGGATTTAATGAATAATTTCAAAAGATGAATAATCACACGTATATAGTTTCAATTATCGTGAGTTGTAAAAAAAAATGTAAAAATAGCTGACACAAACACTCCTTCAAAGTCGCTAAATATAAATACAAAATGGATCGAATAGCAATATTGACTTTCAAAAATTAAATACCTAATCCTGAAACAATAAGCACCACCATCAGAAAGAGCAAAAAGCAGAAATATGTATTTTTCGGAAAGTTTTATTGCTATAAATATAATTAATATGAAGCTATCTGGATCCAAAATTACAGAGATTTGTATGTGTTCAGTGAACTGTTTCCTTGCTAGCCTCGTTATGGTGTTTTCACACTTTTGAAATTCTCATAACTTCTCAAGAATTGAATATTTTTAATTGTCTCAAACTTTTTACCTTTATTGATAATCTATAATTTTGATGAATAGAAATAGAAACTAGCGAGTAAACTAGTATAGGCTGCGTCGGTGTTTGATATAAACGATAGGTAATAGAATGAAATTTGTAACACTGTAAAAAAATAGAAATACAAACTAGCGAGTAAACTAATATGGGCTGCGTCGGTGTTTGATATAGACGATAGGTAATATAATGAAATTTGTAACACCGTAAAAAATGTTGACTTAACTTTACTGACGTTTCGAGCTTTAGCCCTTGGTTGGAGTAAAAGATAATTTTGATGGAGTGATTGTTAAAAATATGAATTGAAAAAATATGCTAATGACCATATTGGCATACGGTCTATACAGTGTCATTTTGTCTCCTTCAACAACGGATAGGCGGTCTTGCTTGCTTCCTTCGTTCCGTGTTCCTGTTTACAAGTACAGTGGAACCCCGTTAATCCGGCCACCGAAGGGACAGCCCAAAGTGGCCGTATTAACGGGGTGGCCGTATTAAGCGGGGGAATTTTATAGAAAATGTATGGGCATGGATTTCGTCGGGACCTAAAAAACTGGCCGCAATAACGGGGTGGCCGTATTAAGCGGGTGGCCGTAAGGCGGGGTTCCACTTTATAAATGTATCTGTTTGAATCAGTCACGTCTTGGTCCGCTTTATTCTTTTACTGAATACCTGTTATTGAAGTTATATGGAAATGTTTGTAAACATTGGATTCATGCCACAGTTCTTGGGGAAAAAAACAAAAATATTGGGGGGAAAAACAAAAATATTGCCCGAAAGCTTCAACTTGAAACCATTGTTCAAAATCATTTGCGTATTACCGTGCGAATCAAAAAACCGTGGGCACCTAGAAATATTGTAGAAATCGTTTATTGTTCGTTGAACAACTCACAAACAACTATATCACCGCAAGAAGTTTGACTGATGTGTAGCATGATAAACCTTTTGAGTTGTTTGTGAGTTGTTCAATGAACAATAAACGATTTCTGAAATATTTCTGGGTGCCCACGGTTTTTCGATTAGCACTGTAACTATAATAATAACTATTGTTCGCCACATTATGTTTACTATGAAAACATGTTGTGTATTTTTTAAAGTTGAATTAAAGTATGTTTTTCTTTCAGAAAAGGGGCGAGTCAACATTTGCACTGAAAGCATTAATAGTGAATAGAAACAATACTCAAGTTTTAGTAAGAGATTTGGATCCTACAAAGCTTATAATGATAACGATGATCATAACAATGATAATAATAACAAAGATAATGATAATGATGATAATGCAAGATCTTGACGATGATGATGATAATAATCATAATGATGATGATAATAAAAATGATAAATTATTGAGATCCACAATGCCCTTGGGTCTCAGGCTCAGTGATTATCAATTAATATTTACCGAGCGGCGAGTCTTCGAAGACTCGCCGCTCGGTAAATATTCATTGATAACCACTTCGCCTTCGGCGAATAATTGTTTTAGTATATACATGATTCACAACCGAACAAAAAAAAAATTAAACAAACATTTTTGTATAAATTAAGAAATGTATTGCATAACATTACAAAGCGTGACAAGGCGCACGAACGTTGAACCTCGTTTTCTATGAATTCAAATTGTTCAATGTTTAAAATGCCGTTTTACCTTGAAAAACACTTAAACCAAACTTTGTAGCTTTCTTTGTGTTTTGTGGAATTGCGTTTTGTTGAATTTTTTCAATTTCTTCATCGGTAATTGTTGCAAAACGAGACGCCATTTTGTCGAGAAGCAATATTCCGAGCTTGAGCAGTGAATATGGTCTCAGATTCCGAGATAGCTAGCCAATGAGAGCGCGCGTTTTTATGAGGTTGTGAATCATGTATATTGCTAAATATCATATGAACATATGACAGTTAAACATTCGATGTTTACATTTTACATGAAAGCGGCGGTAATACAGCAGTTTCAATGAAGGATGTTAAAGTTTGATTCACCGACTGCATGGGATTATGGGTATATTCCCTAAATAACCCTACGAACGTTCTAGACAAGAGAGTACGTGTCTGTAATTCTGCTGTCAAGCCTTTCTTTTTCGTCCGACACTCCGTTATCTTGAACCGTGACTAATTACTAGTAGAGGAAGCAGCATTTTCAAAAACTTGTCGCACTCATTTCCTCAAAGAAGCAATTTCTCGCTGTTTTTTTATTCTTAAAACAGTTTTTCCAATTAAATAATACGACGCTCTGCATGATAAAGCGCACGGAATTATTGAAACATAATTATAGATTTTTGTTGTTGTGTTGAATTTCTGAGAATTTTAGCCGAAAAAAAGCAATTTTTAACAAAAATCTTCAGTACGACACACGGAAAATGAAATAAGATTATAATTTTCTAAAAGCTCTATTTATATTTTTGTTGTTGTGTTGAAATTTTGTATAAATTTTAAAATACTTTTCTGTAACAAAAAATCTTCAGTACGACAAAAGAATCGGAATGAAACGTGAAAATGAAATTATAAGTTTTCTAGAAGTTCTATTTATATTTTTGTTGTTGTGTTGAATATATGAGAATTTTAGCTAAAAAAACAGCTTTTTAACAAAAATCTTCAGTACGACATACGGAAATAAACCCGAAAAAGAAAAAAATTATAATGTTCTAAAAGTTGTATTTCTATTTTTGCTGTATTGCTAGCTAGTACGTTTTGGAGAATTTGAGAATTTTAGCTTAAAAAGCAATTTTTAAACAAAAATCTTCAGGCAAAATATACAGAATTAATTTTATTTATTTATTTATTTATTTATTTATTTATTTATTTATCTATTTATTTATTTATTTATTTATTTATTTATTTATAAGGCTTTATTATCAAAGATCTTCAGAATACACACGGAATGAAATGCGAAAATGATATAAAAGTATAATTTTCTTAACGTTTTATCAGTTCTATTTTTGCTGTATTGTTAGTTTGTTTTGGAGAATTTAATTTTTTAGCCGAAAAATCTTCAGACAAAATATACAGAATATACAAGACTGCTCTTTTGCGTCATTTGTTAAGATGAATGTGGACGAATTTGGCTCAAAAGTGCAATTTCTTCCCTATCGGACGTACCCTTTCGTGATAGCCTTATCAAAATTATTTCATTAACTTTAGATGGATATTTTCGAGTGTTTTGTAGTTTAGACTCGGTATTGCGTCAATGAAAAGACAACTTCAAACAAGACAATCGATTAACTAAAATGCTATTTACGAGTTTGAGTTGAATTCAAAGTTTACCTGGATTGTGACAAGATCTCTCAAAATTGCTCTAAACTATATACGTTTTAATTTGAAGGTTGTCATGTTAATTAACCGTAAGTTTTGCGTCATCCAAACAATAAACATGACAAATAGAGTACGATAAAAAACGATATTTTTTTGAAAAACAATTTTCGATAAACATTTTCGATTAATTATATTTTTGATGAATATTTCACTTCAAACTAGCTTTAAATAATTTAAAGTTTTTTTTTAATAAAAGATAGCTTAGTTTTTACACATAAATGTGGCTGAATCAATAATGAAAGACAATCTCTTTTTTAAGAAGCTAATAGATAGAGATTTTTGAGTTGAAGAAATATCGAGTTTATTCTATTTTAAAAATGACACCTCCATATAAAATAGTCAACCCAATCAATGTTTTTGAAAGCTAAAATATCCGACTTTTGCCTCACCGCATAGTATAGGCAATACAACTTCAAAAGAAAATTTCCTTCAGACAGCAATATTTTCAAAATTCTTTGAATTTACAGCCATAACAAGAACGGAAATAACAAGCTCTTGAAAGAGGGGACAGAAAACAACTCCATTTTGAGTCAGCGCAAAAAGACCATTTGAGACAGTTGTTGACTTTGCATGATAAATCATCTTTGTTAGACAGTAAGGGCTGAATTACATTGAAAATCAACAAAGTTTTTATCGGTGGAAGCGTCGAGAAAGCGACAATTCGAGTGGGGTTTCTTCGCTTTTCGTCAAACGTTTATCACGTCGTCGAGCAAATTCCAACAATATGACCTTATAAGGAAAATGCATCACGTGGTACAAAATGAAACAGTACCGTATTCCCTCGAATAAGCGCCGCCCCCGAATAAGCGCCGCGCTTTAACGCTATAATGTTACTCTAGAACAGCATTTGAAATACATTTTTATCAAAAGCTATATTTCACCGCTAGCGCTCGCCCATTAAGTTATCTCCCAAATATTCTTAGTTCCGATCAAGAAGGGGATAGTGAGATCGAGAAAAATTTAATTATAAGTGCCGCATTTTAACGCTATAATGTTACTCTAGAACAGCAATATATATATATTTTTAGTAAGCTGCATTCTTCAGTTCAAAGTAATTATATTTCACCGCTCGCCCATTAAGATATCTCCCAAATATTCTTAGTTCCGATCAAGAAGGGGACAGTGAAGTCGAGACAAATGAAATAAGTGCCGCATTTTAACGCTATAATGTTACTCTAGAACAGCAATATATATATATTTTTAGTAAGCTGCATTCTTCAGTTCAAAGTAATTATATTTCACCGCTCGTTCATTAAGATATCTCCCCAATATTCTTAGTTCCGATCAAGAAGGGGAAAGTGAGATCGAGAAAAATTTAATAAGCGCCGCGGTGGTTATTCGAGTAAATGGGGTAATAAAAATCAATTTTTCCATTTCAAAGTAAATTAAAGTAGTTTCTTTTCTATCTTTCTTTTCTTTTATGTGAGTTTAGATATGACTTAATAATATTTTACTGCATTTTAAGCGAACGAAAAGTGGTAGAATTACAATTTTATTTCTATTTATGAATCTGTATAATTATCTATTTGTATATAAAATTTAGTTATCTATCTATTTATTTGTAAATTCATTTATTTAATGTACTTTAATTATTTTCTGATAAGTATTAAATTTGTCTTTTAATCCTATTTTATCAAATGTCAAACATTTCTTATTCTTCCTCTTCTAACATTTACTTTCCAAATCTTATCGTGCATGTAATTTATGCCTATTTTCCTCTTTCATGTCTTTGACATATTTTAACTGTTTTCCTCATATATTTTCTTATTCTTCCTCTTCTAACATTTTCTTTCCAAATCTTATCTAATTTATACCATGTTTTCTTCTTCCTTTTCCAAAATTTACTTTCCAAATCTTATCGTGTAATTTATGCTTATTTTCCTCTTTCATGTCTTTGACATATATTTTTATTGTATTCCTCCCTATTTTTCCCTTTTGTCTGGCCGTTCTCCCTAAACTAGAATCCAGTCATCAGTCTTAAGATCGTATTGTCTGATCGGAACAATCTCAAAGCAGTGGGCGGTATTTATTCAAGAAAAAAACGCTACAAAAGATTTAAATAGCCTTGTGTATATAAGCTTTTGGGAGCTGCCTTTGACGGACAACTTTGCTCTAGAGGCTCGCTAGCAGAGACGTTTCTGGTAGAGTTGGGTTTGTCGGCTTTGAAAAGAACTTTGTGGAAGATCTTTAGTCCTACTGATAAGGTTTTTAGCATTTAGATTAGTTTATTTTATTTGCGATAATGTGTTTATATTTTTTGTTTTGTATTTGTGGTATTTTTCAAAGTTTAAAATTCCTTTTTTTATGGTTTTAGTTTTTTTTTTGAGGATTTTATTTTATAGAGGTTTTGTTTTAAGTTTTCGTAGAATTTTAGATTCAATTTTATCGAAATTAATATTTGTTTTTTTTTAAGCAACTTTTTTATAGTTTTTTGTGGGTATGGTTTTCCAAGAATTTGTCAGTGAAGGTCTGTTTATTTTATATATAATTAATTGATATATTTTATATCGATTGTATAATTTCTTTATCGTTTAAAGTATTCTTTAAGATTCAAAGTTTATATAGTAATATTACTAAGTTGCTGTGTTAGTTTTGACGAAGAAAAAAACCTTGTTTTTTTACTTCGTTTGGGGATGGTTTTACTTCAAGTTTTTCAGAGAGATTTTATGTAATTCAATTTGAATCAGTATAAAATCAAGGATTTTTTTTCTTCCCTCTAAGTTTTCAATGATTCAGTAACTGATTTCAAAGATTGATTTCGCTTCTAGATTTTTTAATAAGTTGTAAGTCACATTTATATCACTTTATCTGTGAATAATTATTATGTGGAAAGTTCGCTACACAAATAGATATTTTAACCGTAAACTCAGCTGAGTTAATTTTATACTTCTTTTTTACTTCAGAAGGGGTTGTACAAGGAAGGAAAAGTAAAGTTCTTTTTGATTGATGGTTAGTAATTGCGTTGTTAATCACCTCCTCTTATTTCTCTAGCTTAATTAATATTCCCTATTTTTGAAAACACGGAAATTATCAAAATATATGAAATTATCATATATATATAGAGAGAGATAGTTGTGTTATAATTTTCATCAACAGCTCTCCTATATAGTTGCATTTTAACTTTGAAAACAATAAAATGTTGGCATATTTCTATATATATATATTTAGAATACATACTTTTACTTTTCAGTTCACAATGAAGATTCCCACTACCACCATGCTAATCCTGGCTATTATTCTAGTTATACAAACAGGTTAGACTGTAATGTCGTTATAATTAATCTCCTAAGTCTTTAAAATGATCAGTCCATTTATACCTTAGGCATCAGAAGGCGCCGTAAACCCTTTGAGAACAATAAGCACGCGTTATTATCAGTTTAGAAGTCCATTAGAGGCCCAGTTTTGACCATGACGCTTTGCGCGCCGCGACCGCCTAGCGGCCATTTTTCATTGAAAATTCAACAAAGAACTAGATGTTTTCTCAATCTGTTTCCATCGACCTTGTTAAGAAACTGAATTTGATTATTTCGCTCCAAATGAAATATCAATTTATCTATCTGATATTACTTTAAGACAAATATTTTTAAGTTTCTGTGATGATTTCTTTTATAATTGAAAACAATCACAGAAAGGGACTGAAGACAAATCCATAGAGATGTCCATTAAAGAAGGTTCCCGAGGTGTTACAGTAAAAACACGCATATAAGAACCAGTGGCTTAAAAGAACCACTTTAGCCTACAAAATAAGACTGGTTCTTATATGAAAGGTTTCAAGACTTATTTGGTCATTTGAAAAAATATAAGTTGAGTCTGAACATGACCAAATTTAAAATCAATGCAAGAAAAATGTTTTGTAAATATGTATTATCAGTTAGTTCTCAATGAGAATACATTCATCATTCAGATGCTTCTACATAACAATAACAATTTATAAAACATAAAAAAAACACTATGTAAGGGAAATTGTTTTTGCTTTGTAAATATGAACCAGTTAAGAACCACCTTAGCCTAATTTCTCACTAAATACCAATTATAATATAAGAACCACATTAGCCTAACCTCGAAAAATAGTGGTTCTTATATGCGGGTTTTTACTGTACTTGACCGGTCAGAGGTCTAAAAAACCTGACCCTATTTAAGACACTTGAAAAGAAGTGCTAAATATTGAACCCTATTTTGGTAGATTTTCCGCATAATGAGGCCCTTTGTTGCAAGTGTTTCGGGAGTGGAAGCGGATTCATGATCAAAAATTATTAAAGAATCCGAATCATGTCTTTAAATCATTAGGGAATCATGAACCATGTCTTTAAATTATTAAGGAATTATGAACCATGTCTTTAAATTATTAATGAATCATGAACCATGTCTTTAAATTATTAAGGAATCAGGAATCATGTCTTTAAATTATTAAGGAATTATGAACCATGTCTTTAAATTTTTAAGGAATCATGAATCATCGGAGACTATGCTTTAACTGAAAAGTTGTTGGGTATGGTAAAAACTCGAGAAAAAAAATATCGTGCACAACCTGAAAAAAATAGTGCAAAGCTGAACTGAAAAATACCCTGCACCGACCAAATTGATCTCCCCCTCCTCTCCCATCAAATATATAACGGTCCATCTCTTAGTATAATTAAGTAATACCCGCAAAAGCACTTAAGTTAAAAAGCCATTAGACCCGATTCGAACTTTGATAATCACATAACACGCTATACTTTTTGTGTGATTTTAAACGAATTGAACGCCTTTGAGTGCATTTTAATACTGTTTAAGAACCCATTATAGTTTAATGTACTTATAACAATCTAATCTAGTGTACTGTAAGGCATCTCCTGCGGCTTATCTTATCAAAATAATATTCCTCTCTCATGCAATCGAGAACAAACAGGAAGCCCAAGTATTTTATACCAGGGGAAACACAGGGAACCCAATTAATATAGAGGTGGGGAACCACAGGAAGCCCAAGTATTTTTAGATCAGGGGAAACATTCATTTAACCAAATTAATATAAAGGTGGGGAACCACAGGAAGCCCAAGTATTTTAGATCAAGGGAAACACTCATTTAACACAATTAATATAGAGTGGGAAACCACAGGAAGCCCAATTATATAGTAGAGTGAACATTTTTTTGAGCCCTGATGTAAGTGGTGTCTATTTGTGTGTAGTCTTGAGAAATACTGTTGATGTTACCGATAGCTGTTATTACAGTTATATGCAAATGATTTTGAACAATGGGTTGAAGTCGAGGCTTTCGGGCGAAAACAATAGGTTTGCCCGAAAGCCTCGATTTGAATCCATTGTTTGAAATCATTTGCATATAACTGTAATAACAGCTATTGATGTTTTTGAACAGATGATGATGTATGATAACGATGTTATTGTATAAATAACAGTGGCCGGTTTACAGGGATTTCTGACAAATATTTCTGAGAAATATCGTATTTGAACACACGTAAAAATACGAGTAATTTCACATGTGAAAATATTATTTTTATCAGTTTTGCATAAGAATAATTCTTGACTATTTAATATATACAAGGAATAACATAAGAAATGGACGCTTGGACGCTTTTTTCAAATTCAATATCGAATTTTACACACTTGAAGATAAATTCCATATATGAGGCCCTGTTAGGGTTTTAGGATTATTAGGGGTTTTTAGAGCAGGGATATTGATTATTGACCTAAAAATTTAAGGATTATGGATTATTTTTGCAGCATTTAGGACCAATTGAGGATTTAGGATTACTCGTTTGCAATTTTTTATTTTTGGTAAATCATTATTTACAATTTAGGATTACCGATTATTTATGAACTTCAATCAGGATTATGGATTATTCAAACACCCCTAACAGGGCCTCATATATCCGCGCGTCCATGTGTTATTCTTGATGATGATAATGAAGATGGTGGCGATGGAATGTAAGCTAAATATGCTGGAACAATCACGTATTTTGATAGTAAAGCAATTTGTTTTGTGATTCGTCAATAGAATGTAAGCTACTGACTAGTAAGAAGTGTGAAGTGTATGATCCTGATTGCACGCCGAATAACTGCCCTAGATATATGGACTGCCCTACTACACCATATAGAATATCGCACTGTTTTGCTGTCATGTCTGATACCCCTAAAGGAGAAAAGGTAAATAATGTGGTGGTATTGGTGATGATGATGGTGGTGGTGATGATGATGGTGGTGGTATTGGTGATGATGATGGTGGTGGTGATGATGGTGGTGGTGGTATTGGTGATGATGATGGTGGTGGTGATGAAGATGATGGTGGTGGTGGTGATGATGATGGTGGTGGTATTGGTGATTTTGATGATAGTGGTGGTGGTATTGGTGATGATGATGGTGGTGGTGGTGGCGATGGTGATGATGACGATAATGGTGGTGGCGATGAAGATGGTGGTGATATTGATGATGATGATGGTGATATTGATGATGATAGTGGTGATGATGATGATGATGGTGGTGGTGATGACGATGGTGATGATGATATTGATGATGATGATGGTGGTGGTGATGATGATGGTGGTGGTATTGGTGATGATGGTGGTGGTGATGACGATGGTGATGATGATACTGATGATGGTGGTGATGATGATTGTGGTGGTGATGATGATGGTGGTGGTATTGGTGATTTTGATGATAGTGGTGGTGGTATTGGTGATGATGATGATGGTGGTGGTGGCGATGGTGATGATGACGATAATGGTGGTGGTGATGAAGATGGTGGTGATATTGATGATGATGATGGTGATATTGATGATGATAGTGGTGATGATGATGATGATGGTGGTGGTGATGACGATGGTGATGATGATATTGATGATGGTGGTGATGATGATTGTGGTGATAGTGATAATAATTATGATGGTGCAGGTGGTGTTGGGAGTAGTGGTGATGGTGGAAGGTTGTAGTGGTGATGTTGGTGGTGAAAATGATGATGATGGTGGTGATAACAATTATGAAGGTGCAGTTGGTGGTGGGAGTGGTGGTGAAAATAATGATGATGATAATGATGGTGAAAATGATGATGATGCTGATGGTGGTGATAGTAATAATATTTATGATGGTACAGGTGGTGTTGGTAGTGGTGATGTTGATGGTGAAAATAATGATGATGATAATGATGGTGAAAATGATGATGATGCTGATGGTGGTGATAGTAATAATATTTATGATGGCGCAGGTGGTGTTGGTAGTGGTGATGTTGATGGTGAAAATAATGATGATGATAATGATGGTGAAAATGATGATGCTGGTGGTGATAGTGCTAATAATCTTGATGATGATTACGATTAATACAATAATGATTTTGAGGGTAATGTTGATAATGATAATGATGAAGCTTATGATGATGTGCATGATGATTGTAATCTTGATTATGATAATTATGGCAATGATTCTGATGATGGTAATGATGATGATGAATGTCATGATAATGATCATAATTGATGATGATGATTGATAATGTTGCACTGATGATACTGACAACGATAGTGGTGATGATGCTGGTGTACTACAGTGGAACCCCGCCTTACGGCCACCCGCTTAATACGACTACCCCGTTATTGCAGCCAGTTTTTTAGGTCCCGAAGAAATCCATGCCCATACATTTTCTATAAAATTCACCCGCATAATACGGCCACCCCGTTAATACGGCCACTTTGGGCTGTCCCTTCGGTGGCCGGATTAACGGGGTTCCACTGTATTGATGACAATAATGAATATAATATACAGCTATTTCAAAAAACGTTGAATACTGCATACTGAATTCCAATAAATCGAAATGCATTCTGGGTCATGTCATAGTGTATAAAGTAAAATAAATAATAATTAGTTATTTTATTCATAGTGCATTCCATTCAAAACAATATACTAGTTAATTATAGGGAGTAAATATGGTTATATATATATATATATATATATATATATATATATATATATATATATATATATATATATATATATATATATATATATATATATATATATATATATATATATATATATATTTTTTTTTTTTTTTCCCCAAATTAATGAGACCCATAATGCCCTTTGCCGTCTAGGCATGCACTATTCAGTATACAACGCTTTTTGAAATAGCTGTATCTACAAGATTTTTATCGTTTTGATTCACAGGTCATTCGCAAAGGATGCTGGCTACAAAACTTACTCCTATGTCCCTTAAATAATCAATGCAAGACCTCCAAAATATCCCGTCATTCCTTGCGCTTCTGTTGCTGTACTGGTGATAACTGCAATAGCAAAATCCACTAGAAAATACGCTACGCTGAAATTGTTCCAAAGTATCAAAAGCCACCTTTAAGTTTCATTTACAAAAACGCTTGTGTTCAAGTTTTCATTGATAATGAAATTGCTGAGTCGAATTATATTTTTGTTCGTTGTTTCATCCTTTGTTAGGGACGATTTTGTTGAAAGAAAAACAGGTCCTGCTTGTGAGTAGACCTTTCTTTTGAAGGAGCTAATCATATGATGATGATGGTGGTGGAAATTGATAATGATGGTGGGAATGATGATGATGATGGTTGGAATGATGATGATGATGGTGGAAATGATGATGATGATGGTGGGAATGATGATGATGATGGTGGGAATGATGATGATGGTGGGAATTATGATGATGATGATGGTTGGAATGATGATGATGATGGTGGAAATGATGATGATGATGGTGGAAATGATGATGATGATGATGGTGGGAATGATGATGATGATGATGGGAATGATGATAATGATGGAAATGATGATGATGGTGGGAATGATGATGATGATGATGATGGTGGAAATGATGATGATGATGGTGGGAATGATGATGGTGATGGTAGAAATTGATGATGATGGTGAAAGTTATGATGATGATGATGATAATGATTATCATGGTGGTGGTGTTGGTTGCAAATGCTCTGGAAGCCTCACTTTGATATAAAAAAAAGCACCATGATTCAGAGCGAGGCTAACCGGATATTCGCATATAGTTAGCTGCTTCGTTAGAAAGGTCTGATGCTGTCGAATTTGATTAGATTTCTTCACAGTTGGATAAGAATTCATAGATCCACAATTTGCTTGAGTGAACATGAAACAATTGCGCAGTATTTCCGCTGGAATATGAATGTTCGACAAACATCGTAGATTTCAGAAAGATTTACCACATTTACTGTTTTTTCCTAACGTACTCTTAGAATACATAAATTCCAAGACAGACTTATAAAGTTTTCAGTAATCTATGTATATTCGTGCTGTATATTGAGAAAAACGTATTTGGGTTGTCGGGTGTAGCAACAGTAACTAAGATAGAACACAATGGATAGTGGATCTATGAATTGGAGAGTCGACTTTTTGAAATAAAAGTCGTATTATTTTTGCAAAATATATTGAAATTCGAGTTATACTTTAAAATGTTTAATTTATCCTGTCAAATGACATTTTCAAAAAGTTAGCTACGCTGTTTTCTCTTCTATATCAAAATATGGATCAACAAATTGCAATAAAAATATCAAATTACGCTTATGACTTTGTTCTGCCAACTTAGTGTAATTTAGGGGCGGGCCATTTGACTTTTGAGGGAGAGTGTGTGGGAAGGGGGGGGGGGGGGGGGGGGGGGAGAGGGGGGGCTGGAATAATGTGAAAAAAATATCATTCCGCCCTCTGAGCAAGGAAAAAAAATCGTATAGTATAGTACAAGCTCTGAGAAAAAATATTAAATAGAGAACGCGTGAATTTTAAGAAGACCAGAGAAGCGTTAGGAGATCGTGTGATAAGGTTAAGCCACGTATCAGAAAAAGCGCATGCAATCTTGAAAACAATGCCATTACCATATATGGTATTGTAGGTGAGATGTAACAAAAGACTATTAATAAAAGATTAGCGCGCGAGAGATTTTTTTCTTTTTTTAACAGGTTGAGTTTGAAACAGAACATTAGGCATATCTTTGATACGAAAGTTTGTGTGAGAGCTGACCTCACACACAAGAGTGTTGTTGGAATAGAGAGTAGGATGAAATTACTTCATACGTTTCACTGAAAACGTAATAGCCTCACATTTAGGCGTGTTCATCTTCATCAGCCATCTATCACACCATTGATTTATGATGCTCAAGTTACTATTCAATTGTTGAGAACATTTTACAGGATCGTCAACGATTTCAAACAACGACGTATCATCTGCATATAAAAAGCAATTAGACTGAATGTTGTCACATATGTCGTTAATGTATATAAGAAAGAGAAAAGGCCCAAGTACTGAGCCTTGAGGTACACCAGGGTTTACGCGACACCACGTTTAGTATCAAAGATACCGTATGCAATCTTGAAAACAATGCCATTACCATATATGGTAGGTGAGAAGTAACAAAAAACTTTGATTAGCGCGCGAGATTTTTTTTTTTAACAGGTTGAGATTGCAACAGAACAATACGTATAAGTAAAGATTTGGAAATACATTTGACAATAAAGTTCTGTGATGAGACATTGAAATTAACAAACTTTTTACACGACGTTTCGACGTTATCAAAGCCATTATCAAGTGAAAATGATAATTTTATATATATATGAATAATAATGAGTGAAAATTAGAAACAGAACTATAGGCACTGATATTTTTGATACAAGTTTATAGAACATTGTCCCTTAAAAACTGTCAAATATGTATGAAATTTACAGAACTTGCCACGGACATGATTTCTTTTGTAAAATTCTCATTCTTTATTCATGAATTTTATAACTACATAACTGAGATAGACTTTCCTTCCGTAGCACCCGCTGACTGATGTAATACAGACGTGGGATGCTTTCACTAATCAATCTTTTAAAATTAAAATTTCACCCGTTTATTAGAAAATCTGACATATTTTAATGAGTTATAGATTCGCGATTAATTAACCCATGCTGTGATTTTGAAGTTTCCCACAAATGAATAAAATAAAAGAACTGAATCTGAGAAGGATACTGACAATGTCGAGAACAACCCCAGTTCCCCTCTGTTATAGACGTGTGTAATTGTCTTTAGTAAAAAATGATGATATCATCATTTCTTTCATTTTTATAAACATATTTTATTCACATATCAACCCCAAGGGCAATCATCGAGGGAGTCTACATAATATTTATAATATTACAAATTAAATGGAGTCTTAGGACTAGAACAAAGTACATATAATAAATAAAATGTAATAAAGAAAACTGAAGCAAAAAAAAAGTTATTAAAGTACATTTTGAATGTTATTATTAGTTTTTAATTTCCGGCACTTCGGTAAGATGATTAATGTGCTTGTATAAAGTCGTTAATCATTTCCATGAAATCTAGATACTGCTGTGTGTACAAAAGAAACTTTATTAGTGTTTTCATGGAATCTATTATATCTTTGTTTCATTTGTGATTGCCATATAAAAACAAAATTAATCATAACTTATTGGGAGATTCAAAGAAAGGGACACCACAACAGCGTACAACGCCAATTGACAGTAGGCCCTATAGTATGTCTAAGACCTGACTGTTGTGCCTTGAGACAATCCTTTATTACAGCGCAACGCACCTTACCGTGGCCACCTTATTAAAGTTTTGTACAAGTTAACCAATAACAAAGCGAGAATTTGATCTTAATATAAAAGACACGCCGAGTGACAAACGGTAAACACTTTGAAATGTTCAAAGCGAAGACAAGAGTGAAGTTTATAAGTGTCTGAAAAACCTCCCTGGATCTTTAAAAGAGAAACTTTTGAACGCTAAGCCAACTTGTACAAAAATTTAATTGGGTGGCCACGGTAAGGCGCGTTATGCTGTAAAGCATTTTATAAGCATGCCGATATGTGATAACTTTCATTTGATTGGTCTATGTGAATAGATATTTGAACTATCGACAGAGATCCCGATAAACGATAAAAGACAAGCATCGTTGGAAGGAATAGCTAAGAGAACAAAACATCTGCATTTCAAAAACGACGTTATATATAAGAGCAAGGAGACTGAGGGCCAAGAAATATATGTAGAGCGGAAAAAAGAAAGGCAAGAAGAGAGGACTGCAGGAGGCAGAGAAGAGAAGAAAAGAAAAAACTAAAAGAAAGATGGACCACAACTAGAAACCTAAGTACGCAGTATAACAAAAGACGAAAAAGAATAGATAAAAATGACTTGAAGAAAGAAACGGACAGAGGAATAGAGCAAGAACCAAAACGAAACAAATATATATATATATATATATCCAACGATGTCTAATTTGATTCAGTTTTGTTTGCTGTGGCTTGTTTCTTGTGCGATTAGCAAGCTCTTAGCATTTGGAACCAAGCATCTTCAACCAGGTCAAGAAGAACATCATGAAGGGTTCAAAACAAAGTTGGCGAGCCAAAGGATATTTCAGTCAAGAAATCATCATAAGACTCCCATTAAGGATGGACAGCCATTACATCCTTGGAAACCAGAAAGAAAGCAGCCACCTTCAGGGAGACAAAAGTCAACAAAAAAAGACCCGCATATCAAAGACGACAGTTATCATAAACCGTCCAGAGCAATTGAAAAACCATCACACTCTTGGAAACTAGCAAGAAAATCTTTAACGAAAGAGTTATTGGTTGGAAATGATTTCGTTGAAAGACATCAAAAATCACTTAAAAAAGAAAACATATCATACTCTTTTAAACAAGAGGGGGAGTCTTTCAAAGGGCGATCTTTGAGGGTAAGAAGGTCACCTGCTCAACGTTCTCTAAAGTGCAGCGGTAAGACATCATGTAAAGACAAATGTTCTTCGCATTTTCAAGCAGTGTACGAAGACAAGCTAATATGCTATTGTGATCCCGATTGTGAGTTCTTCGAAGACTGCTGTGCCGACTATGATGTATTTTGCTTGCAAGCAGCTAATGCTGCCTACAACGCTTCATCGAATGCTGTAAAATCAGATGCTAATCTCACAAACATAGATAAAGATCTATGGAGGTATTTTGGCTTGTCTAAAATGAGGACTTCTACAAGTGCAAAGGGTATCTGGATGATTGGTACGTGCCCCAAGAATTGGCCAAAAAATGAAACATTCAATCAGTGCAAAAACGTATCCTCAGCCAATAAGTTCACTACAAACAACTACCAATATCTACCTGTATTTACAAGAGATGGTGCAGTTTATAATAACCGCTTTTGTGCTCAGTGTAACGGGGAAGCCTTGAGCAAACTAAAATCTTATAAATTATCAATGGACTGTGATTTAACACCTCCATCCCATTTCAGTGTTGTAGAAAAAGTTCACTTTTATTTTACGAACTGTAAGTCTATTGGCTGGGACCTTAAGGATGATGTGCCACGGAGGTATCGCATACCGAGGTACGTATCATCTTGTACTAATAAAAGCAGAAAGTACGAACAGTGTGTTAATGGTAATGTTAGAGTTGTTAACAATGATAAAAAAAATTATAAGAATTTATATTGTGCACAATGTCATGAAGTTTACAATCTCAATTGTGGACTTAATTTAAGGAAGACTACGCATTTTGTTAAGCCTGTAAGATCTATGACAATTATTTTTGACTTCAGTGATGTTGTGTCAAGTAAAACGATCAACGCAGTCTTTCAGTGTAGCTCGGGAAAGGTTTTTGATCATCACCTGGGAGCATGTCGTCAAACACTACAAGTACTACCTAAACAATCACAAACTAATCTATACAAAGTGCTTCTCTGGTTTGATTTTCTTGGTGGATATCGGTCGACAATTCCATCCCCATCTACTTTAAACCAAGAAATAGCGAGAAACCTCAAAGTCCCATCAGCACAAGTGAATAACTCAGTTATGAAAACATCCCCAGTAAAACTCCTAGAATTTCATTTAAGTATTTCACTGGGCAAGATTACTGAAATGATATCAAACATTTTGAATTTCCAATCTGAGTTTAATATGACCATTGCCAATCGATCAGTGATTGTATCCAAAGCTACAACACGAGTGATCAGCTGCACTTATCTCAAAATCTACCAAAGACATGAATACATTGTGTCCAACAATGACCCGTCAGCGGTTATCATCAAAGAGACAGGCGCAGTTCTGAATTCTAAGGACTATTACACGAACGGTACCTCAGCTAGTCACAGCCTTGCTATATTTGTTTGTTATCTGAACCCTGTTGTTTTGTTTGAGAAAATCGGTAACTGCTCATGGAAATGGGTGCTGATTGAAAAAGGAGAAGTTACAATGCTTAAAAACAAATCGATATTTGTGAATACCTCTATGCAGATTTATAACCACTCGGAATACATTTGGCAAAATGGAAGTCTCTACGTTTGCAAAAATGTTTCAAACTTTTATATCGACAAAAAAACGTCGTCGACAACTGGACAAGTACCAAGCGATATAGTCATGTCAACGATGACACTAGCATGCATGGCGTTATCGATCACTGCACTGGTCTTTGTCCTTGTCACCTATTCCTTGTTCACTGAGCTACGAACACCACCAGGCATTAACCTCATGAACCTCAGTGTTTCCATTCTTCTTGCACAACTTTTGTGGTTACTCGGAAGTGGACAGACAGACAAACCCGTGGCTTGCACTGTCATAGCTGTCCTTCTTCACTACTTTTTCCTGGTGTCCTTTGTGTGGTCGTCAATCATCGCCTTTGATACTTGGAGAGCCTTCACAACAAAAGGAACGCACATTGGCTCTCTGAGGAATTCAAACCATGACAGACGTATGCGTAGCTTACGATATATGGCAGTTGGATGGCTTTCCGTCATGATGTACGTGGCCATCTGCGTTGTCCTGGAAGTAACTAAAACTGTCAACATTGGATACCAATCTAACAAAGCATGCTGGATGTCTAAGCCATTGGCTATCTTGTATTTCTTTGCAGTGCCTTTCGCCATGATTCAATTATTTAACATGGCACTGTACATTATGACGATGAGAGCAATCAACAAAACTACACAACAAGCAAGGCTGGCAACTGACCACAAAGATTGCAAGAAAAGATTTGGTATTTATGTTCGTATCGGTTCAATCATGGGTTTTACGTGGATTCTTGGATTCATTGCTCCATTTGGTTTGGGTTTCCTGTGGTACCCTTACATAGTACTCAATGGATTACAAGGAGTCTATATTGCATTGTCTTTTGGTTTCAACCAGAGAGTAAGAAAGTTGTACAACAAGTTATTTGGTGCCGTAGTTCATGGAAAAGTGTCAACTTCAAGGAATGAGTCTGTCCAGAGCTCAGTGACCGAACTAGAATCCAGGTTATAGTTCTACAAGTAATGTGTGTTTGGAACCATAGTAGTGACTCAAGTAGAATCCATGTTATAGACTAATCTACAAAGTTTGTTTGGTGATCAAATTGTCTACTTAAAGGGCATCTTGTATTCAGAGTGGAGTGACTCAATTAGAATCCTTGTTATAGACTGTACTACAAATAATGTTTTGTTTGATCGCAAACAAAGCCACAGTCCACACTCTAAAGTCTGCAAACCATGTCGGTATTTCTTCTCTTGTTATCGATTTATTCGTAGCATATTTTGGTTGTACGTGTTTGTGTTATATGATCATAACAAGTTGTTACAGTGGTAGATGATGAAACAAATATTTATTTAAAGGATGTCGGTATTTCTTCTCTTGTTATCGATTTATTCATAGCATTGTTGGTTGTACGTGTTTGTGTTATATGACTACAACAAGTTGTTGCAGTGGTAGATGATGAAACAAATATTTATTTAAAGTATGTCGGTATTTCTTCTCTTGTTATCGATTTATTCATAGCATATTTTGATTGTATACGTGCATGTTTGTGTCATAGGACCATTAACAGATGATAAAACAAATATTTATTTTAAAAACGTGTATTAAATCACAAATTATGTTCATATTACCGACATCCTTTGCAGGTTTCAGAGTGTGGACTGTAGCTTCGGCTGCGACAACAATTTTTGAAATAGGTGTATATCGCTCGCCTCTATTATACAACACACCAGGTTCGAGTCCCAGCTCGGGCATGGATTAAGTGTGTATGATGTGTTGTTCTCTTGGTTACCTCGAGAGTTATTCTCCGGGATATCCGGCGCTTTTCTCATCATCACTGCGGGTACTATCACCCGGTAGCCAATGAGATTGCAGGATTTGTGATAGACCACGCATGGTGGATACTAAAACTCCCTAGAGCACTGCTGCCTCGTTTTCTATTTCTTTTATAAAATATTCAGTTGTTAAGATCAAACGAATAGACCGTTCCGTGCTCTGTTGAGTTATAGAGAACGCTTCTCATCCAATTAGAACGCGCGATTTATGTCAAATATTTTATAAATTGTAATCGAAATATAAAAAGGCCCATGGCTGTGCCAGACGCGGTAAAATGCTCTTTAGAAGTTGGATAAGAGTTACTGAGAACTGTGGGCGTAGTTTACAAGACGCAGATATTAAGGTAGTTCGGGCGTCTTGGATTCCTTCGTTAGATCTTTTTGAAACTTCTCATGTAAAAAGAGCAACCTAAGTAAAGTTCAAAACTAAAATAAAAATAAAGGGTCACCGTACTCGTTTCGGAGATAAGGGCGGTAGACTGGGGCCCATTTTGGTCATTTTTTGTGACAAAAATTGTCGGAATTTGAAACATAAAACGCTATTTATTCTATTTTTCCCGATAACAAACTTTTTAACAAGCATTTGTAAAAGTAACTAGTTCTCTATAAGATCATCGAAACAAACTTTAACATTTTTTGGTTCTCTGGTATCTGTAGAATCGATGTAAAGCTAATTATGACCAGTTTAATTCGAAATTCTTGCCCAAAACACTAATTTATGTGACGCCTTTTAGTTCCAAAAATCAACACTAAAACGACGCGGATTTGAACGCGAAAAAAATCATGACTTTAACGAAAAAACGGGTCTAAATTCAGGAGATTCTTTTGCAGAGTTGATGTGCTTGTCTTGTGAATGCATAACGTTCCCATAAAATAAATAAATAAAATAAGTCACTTTTTTAACGTCTCAATTCTTCTAGACTGGACACTTGTGCCCTTACTAATGGGGGAGACTCAGTCACACACTCACTACCTCTACATTTAGTTATTTTGCACACAATTCAGCTCACATGTTCATTTTTTGCGGGGGGAGGAAAACGGGATAACCCGGAGAAAAACCCTCGTGGCATAGGAGAGAAGAACACATCAAACACCTCAGCGGTGAAAGGCCAGCGCTCTCACCGCTAGGCCACCCATGCCTTTCAAATCGGAAAATAATAAAAGCTAAAAAACGAGATTATGTGAATTTTACGTACAACGGCTGGGTCCCGAACTACTCTTAAAATGGTTGAAAGTGTATTGAAGTTAAATACGAAATGTGCTGTATGTGTTGTGTATTTTAGTAAATCAGTCTGTAATTATCAAGTGTAATTATCATCAACTGAAGATCCAAAGTTAAATTTTTAAAAACAATATTGCAAATATTATGAAAAAGATGATAATGATGATGATTATGGTGATAATGATGATGATTATGACTTATCTTAGATGAAAAATGTAAAGCCCCGTCCCTACCTCTATTTTTAAAACTTGGCTGGCTACCAATCGAATACCGTATACAATATCTAAGAGCCACAACCGTCTACAAAGCATTAAATGGACTAGCGCCATCCTATATTACAGAACTTTTACTACTTTTTAACAAAGTTCATAATATCAATACTCGTGGTTCAACTAATAACTTGAAGCTTCCACTTACGAACTCAAAATCTGGATTGCGAACTTTCAGTTACCTAGCCTCCAGTGAATGGAACTTACTGGTTACTACCTGATACTGTAAAATCATCTACTCTCGTCATTCAAATCTAATTATTTAAAGATGTCTTTCAAAAAGCTTGAAAACATGAACTTATCTTAGGTTGTACTTTTTTCAAATTAGGAATTTTCAAATTACTTTTAGAAAAGCTTGAAACATGAATTACTTTAGGTCGTTTTTTTTTTTAATTTAGAAATTTTAAAACTGCATTTAGATAGTTTATAATTTTATAATTTTAATTTACTTGTTTATATTTCTTATTTAAATTTTATGTATGTATATATGTAGGGCCTACATGAAAATTACTTGTGTAATTCTAGTTACCCTATTGAAATAAAGTGCTTTATTATTATCATCATCATCATCATCATCATCATCATCATCATCATTATTATTATTATTGTGATGATGATGATGGTGATGTGATGATGATTATGGTGATGATGATGATTGTGATGATGATGATTATGAAAAAGATGATAATGATGATGATTCTGGTGATGATGATGATTATGATTATGGTGATGATGATGATGATGATGATTATGGTGATGATGATTATGGCGATGATGATGATTGTGATGATGATGATTATGAAAAAGATGATAATGATGAGGATAATGGTGATGATGATGATGGTGATAAGGACAATAACGATGCTGATGATTGTCATAATGACGTCATGATGGTGATAATGATTTTGATAGTGATTTTGATAATCATAATGGTGATGATGATGGTGATAATGACAATAATGATGCTGATAATGATGACGATCATGATTACGAAAATGATGATGATTTTATAATAATATTGTTGTTATTAAAATGAGTATATAACGACTATAAAAATGATAATAATAACGACAATAATAATGATGATAATAATGGTGATGATAATGATGACAATAATGATGATCATAATGATAATGATGATCATAATAATGATGATCATAATAATGATGATCATAATGATGATGATAATAATGATGATGATAATGAAAATGATGATAATAATAATGATGATGATGATGATAATGAAAATGATTATGATGATCATAATAATGATGATGATAATGACAATGATGATAATAATGATGATGATAATAATGATGATGATGATGATAATGAAAATGATTATGATGATCATAATAATGATGATGATAATGACAATGATGATAATAATGATGATGATAATAATGATGATGATAATGACAATGATGATGACAATGATGATGATAATGATGATGATAATGATGATAATAATAATAATGATAATGACAATGATAATGACAATGATGATGATAATGACAATGATGATAATTACAATGATGATGATGATCGTTTCCCTAATGTCACTGTTCCTCATTTTTTATTGCCTTTTTTGACACCAAGGATTTATTTTTGTAATTTTTTAGATCGGTTTCTAAAAGCAGTTATCTGATCAATAGAATTTGGGAGAAAAAAACATTTTGATCAATTTAAGGTGTGATAGTAAGCGTGCTTTTTAGTCATAACTCAATCGTTTTACGAGGAACGTTCCGAAATAGATTCATTTGTGAGAATGGGATCATATGGACATCTTTTGAAATAAAGAGAAAACATATTTTAACTACGCCATACACGCCAAACCCGTCATACCCGTCTTTAAATAATAAGTCTCTGTGTGTTTAGACCTTTACTGACAACGGGGATAGCATATAGAGCGGGTTAGGCGTATATATCAAACCCTGTATGATTAATCATATAATACAGACCACGGGGATAGCGTATATGGCGGGTTTGGCGTATATAGCAAACCCTGTATGATTAATCATATTATACAGACCACGGGGATAGCGTATATGGCGGGTTTGGCGTATATAGCAAACCCTGTATGATTAATCATATTATACAGACCACGGGGATAGCGTATATGGCGGGTTTGGCGTATTTAGCAAACCCTGTATGATTAATCATATTATACAGACCACGGGGATAGCGTATATGGCGGGTTTGGCGTATTTAGCAAAGCCTGTATGATTAATCATATTATACAGACCACGGGGATAGCGTATATGGCGGATTTGGCGTATATAGTATATTTTATGAAAATTACTATATACGCCAAACCCGCCATATACGCTATCCCCGTTGTCTGTATAAATAAGTTAATTAAATAAAAATACAGAAAAAATAAAAAAGAAGAAATAAAACAAAACAAAAACATTAAAAAAATTATACAAACAAACAAAGAAAAAAAAAAAATTAAATATAAATTAATTAATAGTAAGAAATATTGTATAACAACAATAAAAAAATAATAAAATAAAATAATACAAATTGTTATTATCATTATTATAATAATTTTTAATTATTTATTATTGTAATTATTTATTATTTTAATTATTTATTATAATTATAATTGTTTATTATTATTATTATTATTATTATTATTATTATTGTTATTATTATTATTATTTATTTTTACTTTTATTATTATAATATTATTGTTTATTGTTATTATTTATTATTATTATAATTTTCATTATTTAAATTTATATATATATTTTTTTATTTTTTTATAGCTATTTATTGCATCACTCAGATACGCCAAATACGCCAAACCCGTTATATACGTCCTTACAAGATAAGTCTCTGTGGTACGAAACAGAGATTATTTTTATAGATCACGGGTATGGCGTATATAACGGGTATAGCGTATATGATACTTGCAGACTGCATTTGATGTATTATATTAAGTACATATAATACAAAACAATACTGGCATGTCTCAGATACGCCAAATACGCCAAACCCGTTATATACGTCCTTACATTAGAAGTCTCTGTGGTACGAAACAGAGATTACTTTTATAGACTACGGGTATGGCGTATATAACGGGTATCAGTATGATACTTACAGACTGCATTTGATGTATTATATTTTGTACATATAATACAAAACAATACTGGCATGTCTCAGATACGCCATATACGCCAAACCCGTTATATACGTCCTTACAAGATAAGTCTCTGCATGGTACGAAACAGAGATTACTTTATAGATTACGGGTATGGCGTATATAACGGGTATGAAACTTACAGACTGCATTTGATGTTTTAAATTGTGTAGCTTGAATACATCAAAACAGATTTAATTTGTTTATATCAACTTTTGAACAATAAAAGAATATTAACTCGGCATTTTTGGACGCCATTTTGAAAAGTGAACAAGAAGCAAACAACAACTTATTCGCTGTACCTTCGAAACTGTGAGTTTATTAGTCGGGCTAGAGGGCCCGACTCTAGGTTTACCTTTTAGTCAATCTATGTATGTATGTATCTATCTATCTGTCATGTCGCGTATAGGCCCCATGATGCTTTGGGAACGAACACAGGAAGCCTAAAGTCACGTGTTAAATCAAACTACCATGGAATGTTCATGCTATCATAAAATTAGAATTGTTTAGCCTCCTGTGTTGATTTTATGACTAGCCCGACTTCACGCTCATAGAGCGTCTAGTTAAGTGAAATAAACCCTGCACTGTTTTGGACCAATTAGAATCAAACTATTATAAACATGAATAACCAATGAAGGTAGTTTGAACAACAGTGTTTGAATTTCTATTATTTCGGTAATGAGGCAATTGTTGTTGCTCATAAAATGGGTACAATTCAAATAATCAATGCCTTAAACTCCAAGACAATGTAGTTTAATTTTCATGTAGAAAACACTATACCAAAATATTTCAAGTCTGTTTTCGAACTGAGTACATGCATGCTTCCATGTGCGAATTTACTATGAACTATCATGGGATATGCAAATATACGCTTGGTATATAAAATCGGTCCAGATTAGATTGAGACCTCTTTTACCTCAAGCAGCAATCGAGTTAACTTGACGCTGTGAGGGTGAGTATACTATTCGATTTCGTAAAATGTTTGCTAAATATTCCCATGTAACTGTTTGAATTCTGATCTAATTCAAAATCGTTATTTTTTCAGTATGTATAGTATTAGTCCAAGCCGACCCTGTCAACAGCTTAACAGTTCCGTGATTAGAGGAGAACTACAAACAAACATTGTACCATTAGTTGAAGATAAATGTTCGGTAATTGGAACTAAAAGCATTTGGAGATTACAAGGTGGAAAGACTGGAATAGTCCAGGGATGGAATGACATAGTGCAAAAAAGAAACGAATGTGATAGTGCAATTGCACAATTGAACGGAGTGTGTTTCTTTGTTTCTTCAATATCAACATACGAACCAAAAACCAAGTCTAGCAAGGCCGACAAAGAAGAAGAAGAACGAATTCTGGATACTCATTCTGGGGAAGAAGATGAAATTCCATCATCACAAACACCGATCACCGATCAAAGTCAATACGCTAGAGAGGCAGCAGATAAAAAGCGTTATCCTGCAATTACGTACTGGGTGGCTATCCAATCTGTTAATGGGGCCCCAGTTTCCCCAAGAATCGTGCAATCCGCACTCTTAAATTGTAACGTAGAAGCGCATCCGACTCGAGCAAAGTGCAAGTCCAAAAATACATCGGAGATTCTAAACAAGCTATGCCAAGCAGTAAAGGATCACAGAAACAATTACATGGCCGACTTGGTGCAAGAATCGTATGCACGGTGCTTCGAGGAAATGTGCCAAGAGCTGACTGGAAAAGAAATCCGTTGCGGCAATTATCGATTTTGTGAAAAAGTGGTACGTTTCAACATCATAAGTGCCAATTACTTAAGTCTCTTGAGTCCAGCCGTGAAGAGATTGAAAGCCAAGGGACTACAGATGGATGTGTTTAGCGAAAACCCTAAAGCTATTCAAGGGAATGCAGAACCAACAAGTGTTGTCACAGAAGTTAGACCCCTTGGGGATGAACTGACTGTCTTGTGCAATGATATCGAAAGAGCATTGCACAAATTAAGTTACGCCATTCACAAAGGAGACGTCTACAGACTCGTGCCAGGTGCGAAATTCACTTATCAAAAGGCGTGCCAAGTTGATGAGTTCATCCACTCTCTCCTGGGGAATTCGTTTTTCAAGCAACGATTGTTAAAGAACTTGCCGAAGCTGCTGTCAATATTGAAACACCCAGAATGCCAGGCTATCCGTCAAGTTGATGTAGATAACAATCTTGTTGAAGTTAACAATAACTGGTTTTGGTCATTCAAGAATAATGAATTTACCCATGGCGCACTGCAACCATCTCAAACAGGGATCCTGTCACCAAGATCATTTATCCCATTTGACCACAATCAAGATGCAGAACCACTTTACTTCAAACAAATAATCGAGAATAGTCTAGGTGAGGATGAAAAGGTCAACTTTTGCAAGGACTTCCTTGGTTTGTTTCTTGTTAATACAAGAGAACACAAAGATAAAGTGCCCTGCCTTATTGGCCCATCTAACAGTGGAAAGACGTCCGTACTACTAGCCACAACAAAGATAATTGACCAGTCAAAAGTAGCAAGAGTGCTCAAGCAAAAGGAATTCAACAGATCTATGATCAACCAAGATACTCAACTTATAAACCTTGACGAGGCAGTAGTTTCGTTAATGGATGTGGATGACTGGAAGGTGCTTTTGCAAGGTGGTCTTACTGCTCACGACACTAAATACAGAAATGCAAAGTCCTTCGTAAACAAATCGCCAATCTTCATCACTGCGCAGAAAGATCTGGACTTTGGATGTAGAGAAGATAACGAAGCCATGGAGAATCGCTTGACAAAATACTTCTTTAAGCCATTGCCAGAAGTAGTACCTGAAGCCGCGACATGGTTACGAGATCACCCAATGGATTGCATTGTTTGGGCAGCTAACGTAGCAAGACGACAAGTTAGCCATCCAACAACCAACACCACCGATTCAGACTTACCTGGTTTAAGTGCCACAGAAAGATTACATATTTTCAATTTAAACATGAATGAAGAAACACAGACAAGGATGGACGAAAGTGGAAGTGCTGGGGACGACGAAGACGAGAACGAAGACGAGAAAGAAGACGACGACGACGACGACGACGACGACGACGACGACGACGACGACGACGACAAAGAAGAAGAAGAAGAAGAAGAAGGTAAAGAAATTGAGCCATATACCCAACTCTTTGATTGTGTTGTTAAATTGCAAGCTGAAAAAGAACATTGTAAAACTGAGCTAAATTTTGGAAGAGCTAGAATGATCGATCAAATGATTGTCAAGCTTGAAAACGAAAAAGAAGAAATACGACAGGGCATGAAAAAGGTAGCTACGATGATGCGTACGAGGAAAAAGAAGTGGCTTGAAGAGCTTGGTGTGGATACAGAACTCGTCTCACAACTGCTTCCGCGTAATTCTGAACAACTAGACCAACTGCCTAGCCAACTACAGCGAGCAGCAAGTGAGTGTACCCGCAGAAAAAACTTGCAAAAAGCCGAGGCCGAGAGGAGCAACACAAAAGCACATTTTACGTCAGACTGGCTCAAGATGCAAGAGAAAAAGATGAGAGAGTTACAAGAAGAATTTGAAGCTTGTAACGACCCAAACGCGAAGATGGCAAAACAATATTTACTGGAAACAGCATCTGATGCCATCAAACGCTATCACGACAAATGTGGGACTCTGAAAGAACTCGGTCTCAAGCTGCGCCAACAACTATGCTACGTTTGGGGACTCATCAGCCACAAGGGTCGAAAAAATATCACAGATTTGTATAGTCCACTCCCTCTCGAGAATGAAGGAGAAGTACCATCGAGCGCTAGCCAGACACAACACTCAAAGAAAAGACAACACAAAGAGAATAGCCAACAGCTGAAAATAACAAAGTACTTTCATTAAATGACAAGATTGACTTACAATATGCTTTAGAAATCAAATGCTTCAATTCTAGTAATGTAATCGTTGATTGCAAATATATTTACATTTCAAGTGTCAATGCGTCAAATATGCTTCAATTCTAGTAATGTAATCGTTGATTGCAAATATACTATTTACATTTCAAGTGTCAATGCGTCAAATATGCTTCAATTCTATTAATGTAATCGTTGATTGAAAATATACTATTTACATTTCAAGTGTCAATGTTGTTTTTGTTTCTGGGTGAATTTTCTCATAGCTCTATTTAACAATGAATTAGCAGTTCTGCCTTGCTGAAATCTATAGTTGGGATCCCTTAAAATTGCAGACCATTGTCCAAACCCATGGCGCTGAATTCCTGCTTCTAAGTAGTCATCTTCTTCTAAATTGAACAATAACATCTTTTTCTTTTTGTGGTGTTGATTTTTCACTTCTTCGCTAGGGCTGTTGTCGTGCTTCACGGTTGAACATGCATTTTGTTCTTTGTCACGTTCCTTGTCACTAGTAGGGGAGGAGTTGGGGCTGTCGGAAAGCCGAATGCTTACGTCATCGTCTAATTGCGAACCTTTCTCTCCGTGCAGCTTTTTTAAACATTCATGCGCCTTGGTAGCAATGTCACGTGACCTTTGCTTTTGATAATGCACTTTGGCCACAACTGAACTGTGCTTTTGATCTTCTGAAATAGTTTCCTGTTCTTTGCTGTTTAGTTGTTGTTGACTTGTCGTTTCGACAATTTGTCGATATCGCGTCGGGTGGATGTATTTCCCTGTGGCATCAAACACCATCTTACTCATGAGTTGTCCAATTTTGCTGTGTTGGTTTCCTGTTTTGGCCACGAGAACAAAGTCACAGTTTGGTTTTAAAAGTGGGCGAATGTGGCAAATATAGGCATCCAAAACTTGAACACTGGTCTCGGACAAGTACAGTGTATCGAATCCAAAATGCGCTGCAGTCTTAAACTTTTTCTGATCAATAAAACCTCCATTGGTCTTTGCAGTTGCGACCATTTCCACTGTCAAGTACTGATACGTCATAGGGCGCGATCCTTTCACTTTGATGAACAAATACATGGCCACGAACTTGGTGGCAAAAGACAAGTCGGATGGTGTTGCTTTGTTCGGCATCTCTCGGCACACTTTCGTGACAGTCTCGTAACGTGGAAGGTGATAAGTCACTGCGTGCAAAAGCTCATCCAATGTTGCCCAGTGTCCCTTTGATTCTAGTGTGTCGATATTGAGATCACTACTCCATTGCAGTCTCATCATTTTAGAAACTGTTTTGCGGGCTCGCTTTAGGTAAACTTCTGTGGAGGTGAGATTGCGCAGAACAGTATCCGAGCTCACTCCGTGCACTTTACGGAAATCAATTAAGTCACTAATCGCATCCAAGTATCCAAGGCGACCAGCATGACCAAGACCCCAATCACTTTGCATAACATCAACAAATTTGAATAGAAAATTGGGAGAACTAAGGCTGAAATCGACCCAGTCCCAATTTAATTCTTCTTCGTCGTCTTCGTCCTCACAGCAAAATTTCAAATATTTAAAACTTCTGCGTACAACTTGTAGAGCTTGATTCTTGCTTTTGCATCCACCGCCACTCCCAGTCAGCCAAGTTTTGAACTCTTTACCAATAGTTGTTGTAATATCAAATGATGGCAATAGTTTCTTGGCGCAACGTTCTTTTTCCGTGATTGGTGGTTTGTCAGAGTCATCTTTCTTCGTTGTTTGAAATTCATTCTCGTTTGGTTTTGCATCGAAGTAATAAAACCAGCCATGTTTGTTTTTTACATGCTTTCTGCATCCTCTTTGAGTGGAAAATCCATCGTGATTACAATTTTGTACCGGACAGTGATATAATTTATCTGTTTCATCTTCTTCTAAGTGCAACCGTTTTGGTTTGGGTGATGCACCATGTTTCACTGACCAGTCTGTAGGCTTAGAGCGTTTACTCATGATGGACTCTTTGACTGAACTGAAATATGAACTATTTTGTGCATTCTTTTCGATTACGAATTTGAACCAATCAGAATTAAGCATTTTAGGGCTTGTTTACACAAACTCGAACATGCCTGGTTTCAATTTGCTGATTCAGACAAACATGTTTGATCATGCCTATTATACTTAAGGCGTGCTCATGCAAGTCTAATCAGGACAATGGCTTGCTCAAACAAGCTCAAACAGATTAAAATGAAAATTTGACTATATGCAGATTTTAAGCATCACTACCAAACTTGCCTGCACATAAATAACGTGCGAAATATTTATACGTATAAACGTGGTGTCGCAAAACGTTCCTTCTGTACTCGGGAATGTTTTGTTCTGATTACATACAAAAAGGAACGCATTGTTTTCATTAAAGGGAACAAAATGTTTCTTATTAAAAATCCACAAAGGAACAAACGTTCCTTTTGTCGTTAATGGGAACTACAAACACTCAACAAGGAACCTATTGATCCTCTTTTGAACATTTAAAGGGAACAAAAGTTCCATTCTATGTGAATAGGAACAACCACTTGGACTTGTTTAGGCTTTAGAGGAACACGTTCAAAATAGAGGACCATATTGTTCCGATAATTGCATTTTTTTGTTCCTATTGATGTAAACTCAATAGGAACGCCTGTTCTCAATTTCACACTAACTTTTTGTTCCGAAGGATTCAAAAGGAACTAAATCAAAAACTCGCGGAACACTTAGTAAACATACAATTGGCCATATCACATCGAATAAAGCATTTTTGACACTTTTAACGCTACTACAACGATCTCAAACCCAAAATCAACATTTCCATTAATTTTCAATTATATCGGCCTTGTAAAACGCGAGAAAACTATTGTAATCGAATTAGGGAAATGGTGATGATGATGATAATGACAATGATGATAATGATGATGATAATGACAATTATGATAATGATGATGATAATAATGATGATGATAATGATAATGATGATAATAATACTGATGATGATAATGACAATGATGATGATAATGATGGTGATAATGACAATGATAATGATGATAATAATGATGATGATAATGATGATGATAATAATGATGATGATAATGATGATGATGATAATAATGATAATCATAAAAATTGCAATCCCAATAAAAATAATAATACAAATAAAAACACTATATATAATACACGAATTTTAATTCTTAAAAATTGTAAAATATAAAACCCTTGTTTCAAACTATAAACATTTCATATTAAATAAATAAACTGTATCGATTGGTCTCGTTAGTAATTGGTGAAAAACACACTGCGCATACTCGGAAGACGGTCGTGTTTTAATAAAACTATTAGAGATTTACCGGCGTTTGGTAAAATCTTTAAAGTTAAGAAAGTTCCTGGAAAGTTAGTGCTTATATTTACAATAATACAACAATAATACATCACAAAAGTTGTTTTCTTTCCCTGGTTAAATAATACCGGAGAAATTCGCATAATACTTAACATGAAACCATTCGTAAAATATTCAGTTTAAAAGCGTTTCAACATTGCCATTCAACAAAATCGAATGAATGTTGAAGCAAATGTTGAAGCCGTTTGCCCGGGCCCTAAGTCTTTTGATCGAAAGAAAATCCGAACATGCGCAGTGCGTTTTTTACCCATGTCGTTAGTAGTATATCACCCTGGTATGTCACCCTCGTCTGTTCGTGGTCCTTGTCTTGATGATGATGGCTTTCTTGTAGTCTTCTATTGCCTCGCTCTTTTTGGATTGTTTGCCGAGTACATCGGCTCGTTTCTTGTAAACCAAGGCATCGCCGGGACAAAGACTTAAGGCTGTAAAAACATTGAAATCAAGTCAGGTATTGATCGAAAATTTGTCGGTTTTCTTTTGATAGTGAGGCTGTAAAAACATTGAAATCAAGTCAGTTATTGATCGATAATTTGTCGGTTTTCTTTTAATAGTGATGCTGCCAAAACATTGAAATCAAGTCAGTTATTGATCGATAATTTGTCGGTTTTCTTTTGATAGTGAGGCTTTAAAACATTGAAATCAAGTCAGGTATTGATCGAAAATTTGTCGGTTTTTTAATATTGATGCTGTAAAAACATTGAAATCAAGTCAGTTATTGATCGATAATTTGTCGGTTTTCTTTTGATAGTGATGCTGTAAAAACATTGAAATCAAGTCAGGGGGCTAACTAGAAAACCTATCAGTTAATTTTGCCCTCAGGCTCAACTTATATACAGCCGATCTCGAAAAGGTTGTCCACCTTCCTTTTTCTCGTTACTTTCCTTCCTTCATTAATCCGCATCCCTCCCTCCCTCCCTACATTTCTCCCTTCCTTCCTTCTTACATTCCTTTCCTCCCTCCTTCCCTCCCTCCGTCCCTTTCTTCCTTCCTCCCTTGCTTTCCCCCACTCTTCTCCCTTCCTTCACACCCTTCACTCGCTGTTTCCCTCCCCCTACCTTACTTTCTCTCTAAATTGACAATCAGCTTTCTCAGCGAGCTAGATGGAGAGAAAACTATATGAGTAAACGGTCTATGAATACCTCGAGTATAATCTTCCTCGGCTTCTTTGTATTTTCTCAGCGATGCGTACAGGTTACCTCTATTGAAGTACACGTGTGCTGCGTACGGGTTTAACTCAACTAGAATAAGAATATAAGTATAGTTTAATAAACGAGCAGGAGTGTTTTATAAGGATTTAAAACCACGAGGCGAAGGCAAGTGGTTTTAGACCTGATAAAACACGATCTGCGAGTTTATTAAACGGCTCCAAAAACTCCAACCTATAATTTGTGTTAAAAAAAAAAAAAATCAAGGATTTAAGAAAGTTTATTAGAGAAAATTCAGGTTAAAGTTTATGTAAGTAAATATTTATCTTCAGTTAAAACACTGTCATGGTTCCGATTTCTTTTGTCAATTTCTCATGAATTTTTAATGAGTTTTTGAAGAACCATTATTATCACCGTTTGTTAGTATCAATAAAGCTGTTATAATCACTACCATTATAACCATCATCGTCATTATCATTATCAATATTTTCACCATTGTCACAATCACCATCATCACCATTACTATCATCATCACCACCGCCACCACCATCGTCACAATCACCATCATAACCAACATCATCATCATCACCATCATTATCATAATCATCACCGCCATCATCATCACCATGACCATCATCATCATCATAATCACCACCACCATCGTCACAATCACCATCATAACCAACATCATCATCACCATCATTATCATAATCATCACCGCCATCATCATCACCATGACCATCATCATCATCATAATCACCACCACCATCGTCACAATCACCATCATAACCAACATCATCATCACCATCATCATTATCATAATCATCACCGCCATCATCATCACCATGACCATCATCATAATCACCACCACCATCGTCACAATCACCATCATAACCAACATCATCATCACCATCATTATCATAATCATCACCGCCATCATCATCACCATGACCATCATCATAATCACCACCACCATCGTCACAATCACCATCATAACCAACATCATCATCACCATCATTATCATAATCATCACCGCCATCATCATCACCATGACCATCATCATCGTCATCATCATAATCACCACCACCATCGTCACAATCACCATCATAACCAACATCATCATCACCGCCATCATCATCACCATGACCATCATCATCATCATAATCACCACCACCATCGTCACAATCACCATCATAACCAACATCATCATCACCGCCATCATCATCACCATGACCATCATCATCATCATAATCACCACCACCATCGTCACAATCACCATCATAACCAACATCATCATCACCATCATCATTATCATAATCATCACCGCCATCATCATCACCATGACCATCATCATCATCATCATCACCACCACCATCGTCACAATCACCATCATAACCAACATCATCATCACCATCATCATTATCATAATCATCACCGCCATCATCATCACCATGACCATCATCATCATCATAATCACCACCACCATCGTCACCATCACCATCATAACCAACATCATCATCACCATCATTATCATAATCATCACCGCCATCATCATCACCATGACCATCATCATAATCACCACCATCATCATCACCACCATCATCATCACCTTCATCATCATATACACCACCACCACCACCACCACCATCACTATCAACGTCATCACTATCATCGACATCATCATTATCATAATGCCATCATCACCACCATAATCGTCCCCATCACCATCTCAATAATCTCAATTATGAGACAGCTTCTACGGAATATTTTACTATTCTTGATTCGGGGAGCACTGAATACCAAATTCGTCTTGAATGGCAAACCCCCGTGCTCAATAAACAAGTAACACATGCCAAACTTTCCTTATCTTTATAAGTTGTTTACTTAACACATTTATACGTGCACTTAGTACTACAGTAAAAACCAGCATATAAGAACCACTATTTTTCGAGGTTAGGCTAAAGTGGTTCTTATATAATTGGTATTTAGTGAGAAATTAGGCTAAGATGGTTCTTAACTGGTTCTTATTTACAAAGCAAAAACAATTTCCCTTATATAGTGTTTTTTTATGTTATATAAATTTTTATGTAGAAGCATCTGAATGATGAACATTGAGAACTAACTGATAATACATTTGTAAAACATTTTTCTTGCATTGATTTAAATTTGGTCATATTCAGACTCAACTTATTTTTTTATTCAAATGACCAAATAAATCTTGAAACCTTTTATATAAGAACCAGTCGAGCTTTTTAGCCTAAAGTGGGTTTTTTTAACAAATACTTAAAAAAGCAATTTTTAACCTAGTTGTTATTAATCCACTGGTTCTTATATGCGGGTTTTTACTGTATTTAAGATTCTGTAATATATTCGTAGTTTAAACACTGATGATGGCGTAAGTGCGCCGAAACATGTCTGGAAAAAAATAATCCTTTCAGGTTGAAAACTCGTCTTGTTTATAAAAAAAATCTCAATTATCATTATCATGAACTAACCTGCTTTGTTGAAATCTTGTATGGCTCCCTTAGAGTCACGAAGAAGCACCTAACAGAAAACAAGTGATAAACCCCATGATGTCAGTTATAACGTCATGTTATCTCGTATTAGGCTACGAGTTATTTAGCCTGAGAAAACAGACGTTGTTTCGCTCCTCGTCCCCACGCGAAACTAACAGTTAGTTTCGCGGAGGGACGAGGAGCGAGAAAACGTCTGTTTTCTCAGGCTACGAGTTATTAACCTAACTGGTACCAATTTTATACGCTTCGAAATTGATTTCAAAATGCTTATTTCTACTAATATCCTGTGATATTAGCCAAAACTAGTTGTTTTGCGATATTAATTACTGTGAACTTAATGAATATGATAAAGGGGCGAATCATCCTAAAAGGGGGCGAAACATCTGGGGGCGAAACATCCTAAAAGGGGGCGAAACATCCAGTTACCTGTCAGGTTATAAAATCGACAGTCAATCACAAAATGATGATTACTTCTGTCTAATTTTCAGTAGACCCACCTTAGTTATTGCACGGTTTAGAACAGCCGATTCGTCATCTGGTGTCCATGACAATGTCCTGTCGTAGTACGTCAAAGCCTAATACAATTTCAATAAATAATGATGATGTTCATAGAGCAGATTTCTTATGAGTCTGAAAAGTCCAGTGCCGTGTGCGTGCCTTGCCGAAGCGACCGTGATGTTTATAGAATGTTGATGTGCCGTGCCGTGCCTTGACCGTGTTCATGCCGTGAATGTTTCATAGTCATACGGAATCTGATCTAATGATGATTATAAAATAATTATTTGAAATCACGTATTTTGATTGGCTGAGCCGCGTGCTTTATGAGAGCACACAGCACGCGCGTTTGCATGTTGATCAATTTGTATTTTATAAAAGGAATAGAAAACTTGCTTTCTGTGCTGTATGCAGTTATAAAGCACTTGGGGATTGTCAGGACACTCGAGAAGTGTTGAGAAGCACTCCGCTTCGCGTCGTGCTTCTCTTAACACTTCTCTCGTGTTCTGACAACCCCGCGTGCTTTATAACTGCACAAAGCACGCGCGCGCGTTTTCTATTCCTTCATGATGATAGTGGTGGTGGTGATGGTAAAGAAGGCTATAGTTCGTCATGATGATGAAGACGATGGTGACGTTGATGATGTTCATAATGATGGTGGTGGTAGGTGGTAATTGTAGTAGTGGTAGTGATGGTAAAGGAGACCACCATGATGATGATGGTTGATAATGATGATGGTGATTGACGATCATTGATGATGATAGCGATGATGATAGTGATGACAAAGGAGACCATCATGATGATGACGACGACGACGATGTTATCAATGATGATGATGTTGATGATGTTATCAATGATGATGATGTTGGTTATGTTATCAATGATGATGATGTTGGTGACGTTATCAATGATGATGATGGTGGTGACGTTATCAATGATGATGATGGTGGTGACGTTATCAATGATGATGATGTTGGTGACGTTATCAATGATGATGATGTTGGTTATGTTATCAATGATGATGATGTTGTTGATGTTATCAATGATGATGATGTTGGTTATGTTATCAATGATGATGATGTTGGTGATGTTATCAATGATGATGATGTTGGTTATGTTATCAATGATGATGATGTTGGTTATGTTATCAATGATGATGATGTTGTTGATGTTATCAATGATGATGATGTTGGTTATGTTATCAATGATGATGATGTTGGTTATGTTATCAATGATGATGATGTTGGTTATGTTATCAATGATGATGATGTTGGTTATGTTATCAATGATGATGATGTTGGTTATGTTATCAATGATGATGATGTTGGTTATGTTATCAATGATGATGATGTTGTTGATGTTATCAATGATGATGATGTTGGTTATGTTATCAATGATGATGATGTTGGTTATGTTATCAATGATGATGATGTTGGTTATGTTATCAATGATGATGATGTTGTTGATGTTATCAATGATGATGATGTTGGTTATGTTATCAATGATGATGATGTTGGTTATGTTATCAATGATGATGATGTTGGTTATGTTATCAATGATGATGATGTTGGTTATGTTATCAATGATGATGATGTTGGTTATGTTATCAATGATGATGATGTTGGTTATGTTATCAATGATGATGATGTTGGTTATGTTATCAATGATGATGATGTTGTTGATGTTATCAATGATGATGATGTTGGTTATGTTATCAATGATGATGATGGTGGTGATGTTATCAATGATGATGATAGTGGTGATGGCAAAGGAGACCGTCATGATGATGATGATTGATAATGATGACGATGATACCTATGATGCTTACAACAATACCTGTTTAAACTGTCGTTGTTTAAAGTAGATATTCCCTGCGTTGTAGTACGATAAGGCGTAAGATGGTTCCAGTCGAATGGCCGCCTGATAGTCACGCACGGCGTTCACGTAATCGTTCATAAACTAGAAAACAAAAACAAATACAGTAACTATAGTGGAACCCCGTTAATCCGGCCACCGAAGGGATATCCCATTTTAAAGTGACCGTATTAACGGGGTGGCCGTATTAAGTGGGTAAATTTTATAGAAAATGAATGGGCATGTATTTCGTCGTGACCTGAAAAACTGGCCGCAATAACGAGGTGGCCGTATTAAGCGAGTGGCCGTAAGGCGGGGTTCCACTGTACACTGGAGATAAAGAATGAGTAAGAAAAAGGGATACATGCGAGGTAGATGTAAAGGTAGTGGGAATGAAGAAAAAGAGGGAGAGAAGTAAGAGGACACTGGATAAGGAAGAAATGGGAAAAGAAATGCAAATAAGAAAGGAACGAAAGGAAAGGAAATTAGAGGAAAGGAGATAAGGAAGAAGAACAGAAAAGATAGAAAAATAGACTAGAGAAAGGAAATGAGGAAGAAAAAAGGATACATGGAAGGTAGTTGGAAAGGAAATGGGAATGAAGGATAAGAGGGAGAGAAGAGGACACTGAATAAAGGACAAATGGGAAAAGAATTGCAAATAAGAAGGGAACAAAAGGAAAGGGAATGTATAAGAGGAAAGGAAAGAAAAGGAAAACAAGAACAGAAAAGATAGAAAAAAAATAATAGACTAGAGAAAAGAAATGAAGAAGAAAAAAGGGTACATGAAAGGTAGGAGGAAAAGAAATAGGAATGAAGGATAAGAGGGAGAGAAGTAAGAAGACACTAGATAAGGAAGAAATGGGAAAAGAAATGCAAAAAAGAAGAGGAAACAAAACAAAAGGAAAGGGAATGTAATAATAATAATAATAATAATAATGGTTTATTGGATGTTCCACTAGGTGGCTCTTATACAACCAAATCTAACTAAAATAAATAAATCTAAAATATGTACAATATCAATAAGATAAAAATATTAGAATGGAATATATACAAAACAATACTTATATACAATAATTATATAAAGAAATTTGGTAATATCACCCTGAAATGTAATGAGAGGAAAGGAAAGGAAAGAAAAGGAAAAGAAAACAAGAACAGAACAGATAGAAATAGAAATAGAAGAAAAAGAAACAAATATAGAAAAAGAAAAGAAGAGAAGAAATCGAAATTAAAGAAATAGGGAGAAAGGCAGAGAAGAAAAGGGGAAAGAAAGTGAACATTTCAATAAGAATTTAAGAAGGAATAGGGAGAAGAAAGGTAGAGGAGAAAATAAGGAAAAGACAGACGTACCTGATGTACTACACCTCTGTTGTTCAAAAGCTCTGCAGTCTTGGAGATCTTAAAAAATAAAAATAATGTAAATAAAATAAAACAATGTAAAAAAATGTTTTCTTCTTTGATCTTTTAAATTTACTACTATTACTACTACTATTACTACTTATTTACTTGACATCTTACTAATAAATCACTTGAAAATGTGCAACCAACTTAACGTTTGTGTTTATCTTAATGATCTTTTAAATAAAAAATATAAAAAATGTTTTCACCCTGACATTTAAAGTTAAATATAAAGTTAAAGTTATACACCTATTTCAAGAAATAAATCAACATTCAGCAATCTTGGCTTGATGCTTGTTGCTTTAGTTGCGACAATGTTTTTTTTTAAATAAGTGTATAAGACTAACTACCTTGATAGCGTCGTTGAGATCCACGAGTGCACCGAACGTGTTGCTCATCTGTAGATTGATCACAGCTCGTCCCTCTAGAGCAGCCTGACATGCTATGGGGTATACAACGACCATGTATGACCAATCGAATAAATCAACGAACGAATAAATGAATGAATGAATGGATGAATGAATGAATGAATGGAATGAATGAGAGAATGAATAAACGAATGAACGAACGAACGAATAAATAAATTAAGTAATTAAGTAATGAAAGAATGAGTGAATGAATGAATGAATGAATGAAGGAACTGATAGATGAATGTATGGCTTAATATATAAAAGAACGAATAAATGGTTTAACGAAACGAAATAATATATGAATAAATAAATAAATATATAAATAAGTACGCGAAAGAATAAATTAATGAATGAACTGATGAAGCGATGTGTGAGGGAGTAATTAAATCAATGAATCAATGAATAAATTAATTAAATTAATTAGATGAATGGATGGATGGATTAATGAAAAAACCAACGATTGAATGATTTATGAATAAATTAATGAATAAATTAATTAAATCAATTAGATGAATGGATGGATGGATTAATAATAAAACAAACGATTGAATGATTTATGAATAAATTAATGAGTTAGTGAATGGGTGAATAAGTGGATGGATAAATGAACAGATGGACGGATGGATGAATGTATGAATAAAGGAATAGATTATAAATGAATGAAGACTTACTGTTGTCAATGGCAATAGCCGCGGAGAACTGGTTCCACGCCTTTTGGTACTTTCCTTCAACCTGAATAACAATAACAATAACTACAATGCAATTTTTAAGAAGCAAATTTCTGAGCTTAACTTAATTATATAAGATAAATTTCTGAAAAAAAAAAAATTAAGAAATAAAATGTGTAGCATGTTGTAATTAATTCCATCAATTATATGATTTTATAATTTTTGATACATTAGATTAATTTTTGGACTATAATTATATTTTATATTAATTGTTGTAATTTTTAGATATAATATATGTGTAAATTATATATTTAGATTTTTATTGTTTTAGGACCCTTCTGTAAATCACCGCAAGGTGACGACGGTATTCTCATTAAAGATTATTTATTATTATTATTATTACTACAATTGGCCTTTACCTAAACGAGCAAAGGACTGGGTACTAGTTTTCTAAATTAATCTAATTACAAAATTAATCATATCATTGGAAAGAGCACATCAAGATATACAAGGTTCTAAAGTTTGGTTAAATTTGCTTGAATACTGGGTTAGAGGCAGTCTTTGAAACCCTTGAAAATTTACAAAGAATTGGATGGATTGGATGGACACCGGGGGAGGTGATGCTGTTGAATTGTGGGATTCCCCTCAAACATATCGAGCACAGCTTTAATGAAAAAATGTACCCGCTTAATACGGCCACCCCGTTAATACGGCTACTTTGGGCTTCGGTGGCCGGATTGACGGGGTTCCACTGTATTTAATAGCCCGTCCTTAATAATAATAATAATAATAATAATAATAATAATAATAATAATAATAATAATAATAATAATAATAATAATAATAATAATAATAATAATAATAATAATAATAATAATAATAATAATAATAATAATAATAATAATAATAATAATAATAATAATAATAATAATAATAATAATAATAATAATAATAATAATAATAATAATAATAATAATAATAATAATAATAATAATAATAATAATAATAATAATAATAATAATAATAATAATAATAGAACGCAATTATAAAATCTCATTGCGTTTACAATAAAAATATAGATATAGAAAAAACTAAATTAAATATACATAGTAAATAGTTAAAGTCTTAAATAAATATTAATCGTTATAGGAATGAGGGCGAAATAAAAATGTCTTCAAGCTAGATTTAAGGCCCGTTTACACTAGCAATTTTGTCGCGCGACAAGAGCTGCGATTTTATCGCAGATTTGTCAACGCAACTTTGAACATGCTCGAAATTTAGTGTTATTTTCTGTCTCTTAAATTCAAGCGTATTCGAAATTGCGGCGACAAAGTTGCGATAAAATCGCCATTGAAATCGCCGCTCTTGTCGCGCGACAAAATTGCTAGTGTAAACGGGCCTTTAGACTAACAAGTTTACGGACAATGTGTCCGTTGAGAGTGTGAAAAGGTAATTCAAGTGTAATTCAAGGTACAGCTACATAGAGTGAGAGATGAAGTCGGTACTTACCTGTAGATTGTAGGCCAAGTTAACACGAGCTGATAAACATTTTGGGTTAATGTGAAGAGCTTTGAGATAATCCCGTCTAAGGTTTAAAGGAATATGTGTCAATATGTTGATCACTGATGATGATGATGAAGATGATTTAATTGATGATGGTAATGGTGACGATAAAGATGATGATGATACGTCAATAACATAATTGTAATAACGATAAGAACGACAATGGTGATAATGGTCATAGTGATACTACTTCTACTAATAATGATAATAATGATGATGATAATGATAGTGTTGGTGATAATGATGGTGATGTTGGTGATTCTTACCTGCCGAGAATGTTGCCCTGTTCATGCCCATAATCCATCAGTGCGTTCCCCCGACTGTTATAGGTGATGATGACGTTGATTATAACGATAATGATGATGTTGATTATTCTTACCTGCCGAGTATGTTGCCCTGTTCATTCCCATAATCCATCAGTGCGTTACCCCGACTGTTAAAGGTGATGATGATGACGATGATTATAACAATAATGATGATGTTGATTATTCTTACCTGCCGAGTACGTTGCCCTGTTCATGCCCATAATCCATCAGTGCGTTACCCCGACTGTTATAGGCCTCGACAAAGAATGGGTCTAACTCCAAAGCATCGTTGAACGTCGCTACAGCTTCCTCGAGACGATTCAGTCTGAAATTGACAAATCAACATGTGAGAACCAGGTGATTTCGTGCGCGCACTTCCGGTTAGTATAAGCCAATTAGAAGCATTTTTGTCGCATCGCCAACAGTTCCAAAGTGGCGTCGCTCGAGAGAATTGTTTCCCGTGTTAACCCTTTATAAATATGCTATTAACATAACTTTAAATCGAAACACTCTATGTAAATTGGACAAAAAAAGCTTTCTGCTGTTGTATAAGCAATAAAAGGTATTAAAAACAAAACGCAAATGCCTAAAAGTAACCGAAATCGTTGATGTCTTTAACGACTCCCCGTATTTCGACGTAAAACATTGATTGATTGATTGATTGATTGCCTGATTGATTGACTGGTTGGTTGACTAAGGGAATGACTGGTTGATTGACTGGTTGGTTGGTTGATTAATTGATTGATTGACTGGATGATTGATTGATTAATTGAATGACTGATATATTAATTGGTTGATTGATTGATCCTATTCGAAAAGAGCAAGGGATTGTCTCCCGGCAAAAAAGTCAGGTCTCAGCATACTACAGGGCCCACAGAATTGGCGTAAAAGCTGTCGTAGTGTCCCTGCCTTCGTATGAAGGAAGAGCTTATAAATAAATAAAATAAATAAATATGTGAAGTTCTTGGCTTGTTTGTGTACTTACTTATGGTAGCAATATCCAAGGGCATGACGAATATGCGCATCGAGAGATGAAACCTAAATTAAGATGGACATCAAGATTTGGTTATTGGCAGGTATATGAGGAGGAGGAGGAGGAGAAGGAAGACGAGGACGAGAAGGAGCATGAGGACGAGAAGGAGGACGAGGACGAGGAGGACGAGGACGAGGAGGAAGACGAGGACGAAAAGGAGGAGGAGGGGTAGGGGACGAGAAGGAGGACGAGGACGAGGACAAGAAGAAGGAGGAGGATGAGGATGAGTAGGACGAGAAGAAGGACGAGGACGAGGAGTAGGAGTAGGAAGGGAAGGAGGACGACGAGGAGGAGGAGGAGGAGGGTTAAGATGAAATGATAATGACGGTGATAATGATGGTGGTGGTGATGAAAATGATGATGATAATAATGATGATGATTAGGGAAATGGTGGTAATGATGACGAAGATGATAATAAGTATGATGGTGATGATGATGGTGATGATAATGATGATGATAATAATGATGATGGTGATGGCAATGGTGTTAATGATGACAAAGATGATTATTATGATGGTGATGATGATGATGATGATGATGATGATGACGACGATGATGATGATAATGACAATGATGATGGTGATAATGATGATGACGATGATGATGATAATGACAATGATGATGGTGATGATGATGATGATGGTGATAATGATGGTGATAATGATGATGATGACGATGATAACCTTTGCAGCAGCTTTAAAGTCTTCTAGTGCATTCTCCGCGTCATTTATTTCAAGGTACAGCAAACCACGATTCTGCAGAACCTGAAACAAGCACAGTCAGTAAAATTGTAACTCGTTAGTCATTCTTAACTAAAAAGTGAAGGGGAACCATCATTATCATTATCAATTATTATAAATATTTTTAGATGTACATATTCAAATTTCTTTATTTCTATATATTTTTATATTTTTGTTTGTGTATTTTCGATTTGTGGCAATACCTGTAAATTAGCAACATTTTTATAATAGAGCTAAGTGTACTCGACCACGTTAAATATAGTTATCTTATCTTATCTAACGCTACCTTTATATTGGGAGTATCTTCAAGTAAAAGCACAGTACTATAGTCCATTAAAGCCTAAAAAATAATAAAAATAATAAAAACAATAATTAGTGTCTTTGTTCATATTTCTCTCTACACCAACATCACCATTATCATCATAATAAATAACACCATTATCATCATAATAAATATCACCATTATCATCATAATAAATATCACCATTATCATCATAATAAATATCACCATTATCATCATAATAAATATCACCATTATCATCATAATAAATATCACCATTATCATCATAATAAATATCACCATTATCATCATAATAAATATCACCATTATCATCATAATAAATATCACCATTATCATCATAATAAGCATCAACGCTATCATCATCACCATTATCACCACAACCATCATCATCATCAAAACTATCATCACCATCATCATCACCACTAGTACCATCATCATCATCACCACCGTCAAGGCCTGAATTATTACTTCATTAAAAACAATAATTAGTAAAATAAATATAAAATAATATATGTTTATATTTAACAGTTTTAATAATATCATGTGATTTTCATATTCATTTTATAATATTGTAATGCGCAGGTTTAATATCTTCCCTTGAAACCTGCGCAATATAAGTGATAAATTATTATTAAATTGTTAATTATTATTAGTGTTTTTGTCCATATTTCTCTCTACACCAACATTACCTTTTGAAAGAACTTCATTCCATGATAACATACAGCACGATTAAAGTATGCCACCTCTCCAACCACCACCACCACCATTATTATCAACACCATCACCATCACCACCAACCCCACCACTACTAGCAACATTATTATCCTCAATAGAAGGAAATAGGTTATTCATCGTGGAATGTGAAATTAAAAGGATACTTAATCAATTGTCTCACGATTGAGGTCATTGGCAGCGCCGATAATCCGACGAACAGTATATAAGACAACCATCATCCAGTCTACACCATCGCCTGATGAAGACTAGCAGATTGCAGTCGAAACGTCGCGGTAATTCTACCAATGACCTCAATCGTGAGACAATTGATTAAGTATCCTTTTAATTATTATCCTCATCACCATTACCTTTTGAAAGAACTTCATCCCGTGATAACATACAGCACGGTTAAAGTAGGCCAGTGAACAGCGACAATCAATAGCGACAGCTTCTGTAAGGTCTTTGACAGCAAGGCCATACGCATGGATATGGAACTTGAGGGCACCCCTTGAACACAAACACAGCAAAGTAACTTAAAGTGCACCTCACCCCTTAAACAACACTTTCTGTATCGATTTTACATGAAGTAAATAGTTGAATACTGAAATACCGTCGTTTGCACCTATCCGTTAATGGTCGCAACAAAAAACATGTTCTGTCTAGACGTAAACTTCCAAGGTTTGGCGCCAAACTTTGCAATCTCCCAATGCAATCCTCTAAATAAATACAATTTGTGGAGGTAAATTTTGCATATTACATATTTTTGTTGCATCTGTTAAAGGATAGATGCAAGTGCAGTACATATCTATAAATTTCTAGTTTTTTTTACGAAAGTGGTTTACAAACATGCGAAGTTTGGGGTGTCAATCTTTGAAGTTTGACTGCGAGACAGAACATGTTTTTGTTGCAACCGTTAACGGGTAGATGCAAACGATGGTATTTCTTGATTTGAGTGATGCGTCTTTAAGTTATATGGAACACAAACAGGGCAATATTATTAACATTCAAAGCATTACACGAACAGTGTCCGTTCTTTATTCAAGAACTAATAACACAAAAGCAGTATTATAGTCACCGAATTAACTTTAAGTGAGGGAGGGAGTTCCCGGTGATTTTACGGTGAGTTCTCGGGGAGTTTCCGCCGAGGAATTTGCTGTCTCAAGGCGCCATTTTCGAACTGTTCGTTTTGACAAACAATCCTTTGCGCGCTGCAAGTCGAGATCACCTGCTACCTACCTATATAAATATGCACGTACACTTTTCGGCTGTAGTTTAATGGCTTCATTACAGCTCATGATACCTTTGCTATAACGGTGCTTCATCCCATAATATGCTGCACGGCTCAGAAACGCCTGCAAAGATAACATATCCTAGTCTACCTCGCAGCCGTTATTAGTGTCGGGCTTCCTGTGTCCCTCGTTGCGTGACGAGGCTAAACACGGCTACGAGGGAGACTAAACATATCCAGAATACACCTCGCAGCCGTTATAAGTGTCGGGCTTCCTGTGTCCCTCGTTGCGTGACGACGCTAAACACGGCTACGAGGGAGACTAAACATATCCAGAATACACTTCGAGTTTATTTGTGCTTTCGCTGGACATTAAAGACAGTAATACAGCACCAGTCGAAAGCTGCGTTTTCGTTGCCCCCCTAATACAGTACCGCTATTGTTTGGTTAGGTTTAGGGCAATTGTTTGGAAAATCTTTAGCAAGCGTTAGTTTGATTGTTTGTTGTTGTGGATTTTTTTGGGGGGGGGGGGGGGGGGGGACGGGAAAAAGTTGTTTTGGATTGTTTTAGGATGGCTGTGTTACCGATATGGCCCGTTCCTAAAAAATAAATGTTTGCTATTGGCTTAAACCAATCCTAAACAATGTTTCGATTTGGTGATGACTGCCCGTTAAAGACCCACTTACCGGCATGCTTGTATTTAGTAAGAGCGTGAATACCCACTCACATCGTAAAATATATCAAAATGTCAGAATGTGTGATTTTCATTGTCCACGAAATTCAGTCTTTTGCGTGGCGCATGCTGGTAAGAGGCAATGGATTTGTAACTCGATTCTACAATAAAAATTAGCCGAAGTTCATACCAGATATTATTCAAATGGAAACAAGCGAGTAAATTAGTATAGGCAGCATCGGTGTTTGATATAAACGATAGGTAATAGAATGAAATTTGTAACACCGTAAAAAATGTTGACTTAACTTTACCCTTTTTTTTACTCCGATAAAGGGCTAAAGCTCGAAACGTCAGTATAGTTAAGTCAACATTTTTTTACGATGTTACAAATTTCATTACATTACCTATCGAGATATTTTTCTATGTACCTGAAATAGTTTAGGGTTGATAGCTAGTGCTCGGTTGAAGTCATGAATGCCTCTAGTTTGTCGCAGCCTCATCTTGGTCAATCCTCGTTGATAGAACGCCTTGAAACGAATAACAGAGCAAACAATTTAATCAAGAAAACCATCGCTTTTACTCTCCGTTTTTTTAAACCACTTGACATTGATGAACTAAATGAACTGAATGATTAAATAATTGAATGATAAATTGACTCAACGAATGATTGATTGACTAAATGTTTGATTGATTGATTGATTGATTGATTGACTGATTGATTGAATGATTGATTGATTGATTGATTGAATGATTGATTGATTAATTGATTGACTCACTCACTAACTCACTCTACCATTCAGTCATTCATTCATATATAAGTATTCATATACAATTTTTCACATAACCTTTTCCCCTTCTTAGCAGCATGACCCTTCTTTAACTAGCATAATGTTTTGATAACAGGTCTATTACAACGATACGCAGGCTGGGACTTCAGGTTGAACATAATAATCAACGCCATAAGGTTTACAGCTTAACTACCGTTGTAAATTCATTTAGTTTCCGTTCCTACCTCGGAAAATTCAGGGTTGACTTTGATGGCACTATTAAATGCATCCAAGGCAAATTGGGACTCGAACAGCTCTGAGTAGCAGAGACCCATCAGATAGTACACAACAGCTGCTTCTTTGGGCAAATCGAGATGAGAATGCCATGGCGTCTAGGGAGATGTAGATTGATTAAATGAATAAAAAGATTGATAAATGAATGTCAATCTATGGTGCTGCCTCTTTAGGCAAAGCGAGATGAGAATGCCATGGCGTGTAGGGAGATGTAGATTGATTAAATGAATAAAAAGATTGATAAATGAATGGCAATATATGGTGTTAAAACAGCAGCTGCTACTTTAGGCAAAGCGAGATAAGAATGCCATGGCGTCTAGGGAGATGTAGATTGATTAGATGAATAAAAGATTGATAAATGAATGGCAATCTTTGGTTTTAAAACAGCAGCTGCTTCTTTAGGCAAAGCGAGACGAGAATGCCATGGTGTCTAGGGAGAGTAGCCTGCGTAGCCAGGCTCTAGTGGAGGGGGAGGGGAGGGGTGGCAAAAGAGAGGTGTATATACAGTCATTATATCCATGCTCGTCTTACCATGACTTCTATTGCTTTTTTAAAGCTTTCAATAGCGTCGAGGAACTTCTTCGCCTTCATGTTCGTTTTACCAAGGAGAATAAACAGTGGTGCGGACGGGTTGACTCTGGTCGCTCTATTTAGTACATCGATGGCCTAGTGTAACAAAACAAAAAACAACATTAGCATCTGGGTCAAAACACGGTATTTTGTTTTCTCTGTTCCCCTCCGTAACACTTGACATTTTTTATTGTGACCAAGATACAGATGTTCGTATATTTGTTTACTCTCATGTGCCTGTAGTACTGGTAGGTATCTGTGATGTTAACATGCAATTATGGTAAAATATTCTATAGTTATAAGTAGCTACAGGAAAAGAAAATGTTTTGTCTTCCCCTCTGTAACATTCCAAATACCGTGTTTTGACCCATCTTTTATCATAGATGCATTTACCCAATAGTCACTTTCGCAGTTCTCTGCGCCATATTTTGAAAGACAAACATGCCTTTGCATCGAAGCGAGATAAACAGTGAGTATGCAATCATAGAGACACGTGAATAATCAATAACAATAATTTTTAAAAGTACTTTTTAACGTCTCTTAATGCTATAATGTTACTCTAGAACAGCATTGCAAATAATTTTTATCAAAAGCTATATTCTTCTGTCAAAGTAATTATGTAGTACCTCCCCAAGATTCGTAGTTCTCATCAAGAATGGGACAGTGAGATTGAGAGTCATTCATTCATCCTATCATTCATCCATTAGTATATTTCCTAGACTAAAACATCTTACCACATCAAAATTGCTTAAGAAGCTCTGCACGACGGCTTGCTGTGTAGGCGATGCTCCAAGACCCTGGTTTAGCTTGGCAGCTTGCCTGGAACAAATCATCATTATTACAACCACCATCCAAAACATTATAACATAAACACATTATTCTAAAAAACATTATTACATCACTTAATAATAGTAAGTTCTTGTTAAACGTATTATACAGTGTCTCAGTGCGTTTTACAGTACAGGGGCTGGTTGTTCAAACCTAGATTAACGCTAATCCTGGGTTAACTCTAAAGAAAACCTATTGAGTTAACCAAGGATTAACACTAACCAAGTTAACCAAGGATTAACTGTCTTTAAACAACTGGGCCCAGATAGATGTTCAGTGTTTCTAGAAAATAACAGTGTTTTAGTGAAGACTTAAAAATAGAAAAGGTAGAAAGTTTAATGTCTTCGGGAAGATTGTTTCATAAGACGGTTCCAACCTCGCCTCGTGGTTTTAAATCCTGATAAAACACTCCTGCTCGTTTATTAAACTATAATACATTCTCCGTCGTGTGGTACTTACTTCACATGGTAGCTTGCAAGGTCCATCTTGTTCTGCTCCAGAAGGATTTTACCCTAGAATAGTAAAAGAGACATCATCAAATTAAAAAAGTAAGTGGACGTTTCGTCTCCTATACGGGCCATTCGTATTAACATTAAATAAAAATACTCTTTGAAACTCGGTTCCTGTCTTCTATCAATTGTTTACATACGTAACCAATGACGCTAAACGGCTTTTTGTTAAAATAGTGGTTTTCAATGTGAAGGAAGGAAGGAAGGAAGGAAGGAAGGAAGGAAGGAAGGAAGGAAGGAAGGAAGGAAGGAAGGAAGGAAGGTAAGAGGAGTCCAATACTTACTCTAGCCATATGGTAATCAGGTACATCGGGTCTAATATGTATCACATGTGTATAGTCCATGACAGCTTCTTGTAACTAAAAGAAATCGTTAAAACGTACATCATTAACTACTACACAGTAGTAGTGCATAACATAGTGGCTATAGTATCCTTCATTGTAAATGTCAGATAAAAATTTGTCACCAAATAGTTAATAACTAAATACTAAAATGAATGCACTGTACTATTAAAGAATATAATTTAATACTATTTTTTATATAGCGCAAATATACATATTTGTACATGTGTTCATATTCAAATGCGCTCTATGAGAGTGAGGCGGCCACTGAGGGTGTTTACGGACAGAGATTTTTCTACGTCCTCAGTGGTTCTTTTACGTCAACCATGTCTCTCATAAAGTAGAGTAGGTTTCTTTCACCAGCTAAAAATTCCTATTTAGAATTTCAATAACTCACCATTCCAATGTGCTGGTAGGCCTCTGCCCTACAGATACGAGCTCTGAAGTAGGTAGGATCAACGTGTATAGCCGAGGTATATTGACGAATAGCCCTAGCAACAACAACAACAGAACACAATATGTTAATGCAATATGTTAATACAATAATGTCTTTTAGGGGTTCCGTTCACACGGGACCGCTCTAAACGTGCAATAATTTGGATGCCTAACCGGTCAAAACGAAAATATTAAAATGTTCGGTTCCGTTTGAACAGCTTGTCCAGGTCTATCTTTTGACCGGTCAAAAATTCGTCCGGTCCCGTGTAAACCTAGCCTAAGAGGTACCTTTGATGATTGTTGTACTTAATAATGTATATAAGACCAATGTTTACTCTCGCACAAGCCAGATTAGGATCCAGTTCGAGTGCTGACTCAAAGTCTGGGATTGCATCCTCCCATCTGAAAAAAAAAAAAAATCTCAGTAAGACATTTCTTATTTCTTTTTACATCTTTCTTTCTTTATTGATGTATATTTCAATATTTCAATTTTTATATATCTTTTTTCCTATCTATCTTTTTCTCTCCCTGCCTTATATTTTTCCGCCTCTTCTTTTTGCTTTCTTTCTTTTTTTTCTCCTCTTCTTTCTTACTTCCTGCCCCCTTTCTTTGCTTCATTCCTTCTTTCCTCCTATCCTTCCTTCTTTCTTTTCATCTTTCTTCCTTTTTTGTTTCCTTGACATTCTTCTTTCTTCCATTCCTTCATCCTTTCCTTCTTTCTTTTGTTTTTTCATATTTCCTTTCTGTCCTTCTTTGTTTCCTTTCCTTCATTCTTTCTTTCCTTCGTTCTTTTCTTCCTTCCTCCCTTCCTTTTTACTCAAGATCGTGCGATTTCCTTTACAAATTTGATGATGTCTCTTTTACTATTCTAGGGTAAAATCCTTCTGGAGCAGAACAAGCTGGACCTTGCAAGCTACCATGTGAAGTAAGTACCACACGACGGAGAATTACTGATAATGATGCTGGTTATAGTGATGATAAATGTGATGATGATAAAGATGTCTTTGCTACAATGATTATGATGGCGATGATGATGATGATGATTTTGTTGTTGATGGTGATGAATATGTGTGTTATGGTTATGGTGATGATGATTATATGATGATGATGATGATAATAATCAGGTTGATGGATTTACTTTTTAATAGACCTAAATCCTTCCTTCCTTCCTTCCTTCCTTCCTTCCTTCCTTCCTTCCTTCCTTCCTTCCTCCCTCTCTCCCTATCAACCATTCTGTTGTTACCTTTTCAGATCGGTGTAGAGAATTCCCCGGTGTAAGTAAGCATTGACATTGTCAACACTACTGTCCAGTAGAAGAGACACGCTAAGATCTTGCAGGGCACGGCGAGGATTGATCCTAACAAAATAAAAACAATTCATTAACCAAAATGGAAACTAGCGAGTAAACTAATATAGGCTGCGTCGGTGTTTGATATAAACGATAGGTAATAGAATGAAATTTGTAACACCGTAAAAAATAGAAATAGAAACTAGCGAGTAAACTAGTATAGGCTGCGTCGGTGTTTGATATAAACGATAGGTAATAGAATGAAATTGATAACACCGTAAGAAAATGTTGACTGTATAACGTATAACGTTTCGATCTTTAGCCCTATTTTACTCCGACGAAGGGCTAAAGCTCGAAACGTCAGTAATGTTAAGTCAACATTTTTTACGGTGTTACAAATTTCATTATATTACCTATCGTTTATATCAAACACCTACGCAGCCTATACTAGTTTACTCGCTAGTTTCTATTTCTATTTTTTTACGGTGTTACAAATTTCAACATATTACCTATAATTTATTAACCATTTGATTTAATATGATCGTCATCGTAATCTAAATATCCAAAATCATCAGTTATCGTTATCATTATTACTATCACTCCATCACCATCATCATCACCTTCGTCATCGCCATCATCATCACCACCACCATCACCACCACCACCACCACCATCATCATCATCATCATCATCATCTTTACTATCATCATCATCATCACCACCATCATCACCACCATCACCACCACCATCATCATCATCATCATCATCATCATCTTTACTATCATCATCATCATTACCACCATCATCACCACCATCACCACCACCATCATCATCATCATCATCATCATCTTTACTATCATCATCATCATCACCACCACCATCACCACCACCACCACCACCATCATCATCATCATCATCATCATCTTTACTATCATCATCATCATCATCACCACCATCATCACCACCATCACCACCACCATCATCATCATCATCTTTACCATCTTCATCATCACCACCACCTCCACCATCAGTTATCACCATCACCATTATCACCACCTTCACCACCGTCAGTTATCATTATAATTAGTCCCTACTTCATACTTACTTTCTCAGTATACAGGCCCTATGGTACAAGGCTACGGCGCTGTCAGGATCGTAGTGAATAGCAGCCGCGAAATCACGGAGAGCATTTTCGAACTGACCCTGTGGAACAATAGACCAATTGTATGTTACAGCAGTTCTCAGTCACACGTGCACCGCTCGCATAAAAAGCACCGCTAAAAAACGTAAAGTTGGTGGACGTCAATCAAATTGTGTGTACAAGACGCATGGTGTTTTTACTTCAGTCGGGTTGCGAAACATGTCTGGGTCCGACGAAGAGGTTGTTGTGAGAATTTAGCTCCCAGATTACGATGAAATGCAGATATTCCAACACGAAAATGAAATCGTGAGTTTGATTGACGTCCAACTTCACGTTTTATAGCGGTGCTTTTTATGCGTGCGGTGCACGTGTGACTGAGAACTGCTGTCACTTGCAACGCTGTACTGTTTGACAAAAAACGCACAGGGATACCCTGTAATTCTTTATTTAGTGACTATGTATACATGGTATAGACCAGTTTCATGTTATCTAGCACCATTGTACTATTTGACAAAAGGCGCATTTGCACAGAGATAGCCTCAATACTCCAGTTTCATGTTATCTAGCACCGCTGCACTATTTGACAAAAGGTGCATTTGCACAAGGATAGCCTCAATACTCCAGATTCATGTTATCTAGCACCGCTGCACTATTTGACAAAAGGTGCATTTGCACAGGAATAGCCTCAATACTCCAGTTTCATGTTATCTAGCACCGCTGCACTATTTGACAAAAGGTGCATTTGCACAAGGATAGCCTCAATACTCCAGATTCATGTTATCCAGCACCGCTGTACTATTTGACAAAAGGCGCATTTGCACAGGAATAATCTCAATACTCCAGTTTCATGTTATCTAGCACCGCTGCACTATTTGACAAACGGCGCATTTGCACATATAGCCAAAATACTCCAGTTTCATGTTATCTAGCACCGCTGTACTATTTTGACAAAAGGTGCATTTGCACAGGGATAATCTCAATACTCCAGTTTCATGTTATCTAGTACCGCTGTACTATTTGAAAAAAGGTGCATTTGCACAGGGATAGCCTCAATACTCCAGTTTCATGTTATCTAGCACCGCTGTACTATTTGAAAAAAGGTGCATTTGCACAGGGATAGCCTCAATACTCCAGTTTCATGTTATCTAGCACCGCTGTACTATTTGACAAAAGGTGCATTTGCACAGGAATAGCCTCAATACTCCAGTTTCATGTTATCTAGCACCGCTGTACTATTTGACAAAAGGTGCATTTGCACAGGGATAATCTCAAAACTCTGTTGTCACATATGATCACTGGAGAGTTATCAGCATTTAAAATGTACCAAAAACGCAAAAGCGAGGCTCTAAAGGCCCTAGTGCAAATTTTAAGCCAAATCTTTGTAAATTCAAAAAGCTGTAACTTTTAATCATTTTATGTTACTACATTGAAATTTTGGAATATCACTAATTTCAATGTGCTCTTTGTAATAAAAGCAATTGTGTCTTCTAATACTGATTAAATAAGGAATTGCCTTTTTGCATAGGGTGTATGCACAAACCAATGTAATATGTCATGTGAGAAAAGGGACCTACCATCTTTTGAAAGACCCTTCCTCTGTATGTGTAGGCAAGAGCGTCAACAGGATCCTGTTGGAGGATGGCATTGAAGTCGTTGATGGCACCATTCCAGTTCCTGTAAGTAATTAGTATAGATGGATGATGATGATGATGATGATACTAATTATTGCATTGATAATGATGTTGATGATAATGATGATGTTTGTGATTATTGCATTAATGATGATGATGATCACGAAAGTGTTATTGATGATGATGATGTTTGTGATTATTGCATTAATGAGGATGATCACGAAAGTGTTATTGATGATGATGATGGTGGCAGTGATGGTGGTATTGATGATGATGATGATGATGACGATAATAAGGATACCATATATATGTAATGATGGTAGTAATGATGATGACGATAATGTTATGATAACGTCATGATGATGACGATGATGCTATGATGATGTCATGATGATGTCATAATTATAATGTTATGATGTCATGATGACGATGATGCTATGATGATGTCATGATGATGTCATAATGATAATGTTATGATGATGTCATGATGATGACGATGATGCTATGATGATGTCATGATGATGTCATAATGATAATGTTATGATGTCATGATGACGATGATGCTATATCATGATAATAGTTACGAAGTTATGATGTCACGATGTTGATGACGGTGATGTTATGCTGTTTTGATGACTATGATCAAACAACATAATAATGATAACAGTAATGGTGCCAAAGATAATGGTTGTAATCATAAAATAAACCTATTACAGCATAACGCGCCTTACCGTGGCCACCCAATTAAAGTTTTGTACAAGTTAGCTTAGCGTTTAAAAATTCCTCTTTTCAAATTATTTGCTACACCTTTTCAAATTTAAACATCCTGGGAGGTTTTTCAGACACTTTAACTTCTCTCTTGTCTTCGCTTTGAACATTTCAAAGTGTTTACCAGACACTCGGCGTGTCTTTTATATAAAGGTCAAATTCAGCTTTCTGATTGATTAACTTGTACAAAACTTTAATTAGGTGGCCACGGTAAGGTGCGTCGCGCTGTAATATGACATCTTACTCGTGATCAAAGTGGTATTTCCCAACTTCAAACTTGGCATCAGTTCTACTGGGAAGTAGCTTCGCTGCGTTGTTGTAGTCTTCTAGAGCTAGCAGCATATCACCACGCTGAGAACAAAAACAACTTACTCACTTACTTACTTAGTACATATTTATTTATTTTTTCATTAATTCATTTATTTAATTACTTCATTTTTTTAAGATTATTGGTTCTTTTCGCGTAAAAAAAAAATAGAATAAAGAATAGTATTTTTTTACGTCAAAGTCCCTTTAGCCGAAGCTGATCTTCCAGAGAGCCGACGGTGCGCTCATTTTACTTCCCTCTCTCCACCAGTGCTCCGTTTTACGGGTATTTAAAGCTACCTAAAGCTACACGGAAAGAAGAGAAGTTGAAACAAGGATGCGAGGTCACTGGGAATCGATCTCGGGACCTCTCGCACAGAAAGCCGCGCACTAACCAACTGTGCCATCCTTGATTCTTTCGACGTACTACTGTTGCACTACTCACCAGTTTAAACATGTTGGCCCGCTGGTAGTAGGTCTCGACATCATTAGGGTTCAGCTTGATAGCCTATACAGATAATAGTAGATACAGGTTGACTTTTATTATAGAGATGATGCGGTGATGATGGTGGTTGTGTTGGAGGTGATGATGATGATGATAATAGTGGTGCTGATGATGGCGATGATAGTGTTGGTGACAATGATGATGATGGTAAAGATGATGATGATGATGATAGTGATGATTGTGAAAATGATGATGATAGTGATTATGATGATGGTGATGGTGATGAGGATTATATATTGATGATGATGATGACAGTAAATATGATGATGATGATGATGATGATAGTGGTGCTCATGATGACGATGATAGTGATGTAATAATAATAATAATAATAATAATAATAATAATAATAATAATAGTTTAATAAACACCAATATTGCAGTTAAAACTGAATTACATTGGTATGACAATAGTATGAAATTGATAATCTAATCTAATATAATTTATTTATTACAAATTACGGATTGATGCTTGAATAAATGACTTTCTAAAACGATCAGTTTTGTATCTAGGCTCTATGAAAGGACGTTTGTTTCTTAAAAAATATTTACAGTTAACATTGAAAGCTGGGAGCAGGCAGTAAAGTTTATGGTTTGGATCATTAACAATGTTCTCAAAGAGTTTCACACACGATGCCTGTCGGCGACTGTCTAGAGACTGTAAACAGGAGGTAGACAGTTTTTCGCTGTAAGATAGATCAGGATCACAGATGATAGTGAGGGCGCGTTTCTGTATCCGCTCAATGTCGTCGCTGAGGTACTTGGGTAGAGCATAGTGAAAAACCGGTGTTGCGTATTCGATAACACTACGTATACACGAGCAGTAGAAGTTAACCATGTCAGAAAAAGGCACCTTAGCACGTTTGAGTTGCCTTAGAAAGTACATACGTTTGGATGCTTTCTTTACGATATATTCAACATGGCAGTTCCATTTAAGATCGTTACTGATAATTATTCCTAAGACTTTCACTTGTCTGACGAGTTCAAGTTCTTTGTTGTTAATAGACAGAGGGTAGCAATTGGTTTCAGTCTTCGTGAATTGTATCTTCATCTCTTTGCACTTGTCTTCGTTTAGTGTAAACCTAAGTTGGTTAGATTGGTCGTGGATTTCATTAATGACTATTTGCATGTTGCTTACCGATCCCTTAGAGATGGTTTCACAGGCGGTAATATCGTCCACATATTTCCACAAACGAGCGTCAGCATCTAGGTTGTTAATCATGCTGCTGATGATAGTGGTGGATGCTGATGATGATGATGGTGATGATACATTGTAGTAAACATGATGTTGATGATAAAGATCATCATCAACACCGTCATATTCCCCTTGAACAATTAGCTCAAGTGCTCACCTGTGAGTAGTTTATAATGGCCATGGTAGCATCTCCTTGTTCACGGTATAGCTCCGCTCTACATAATAAGAACAAACATGCTATTAGCAAGATATCTACAAACTTTGCAGTGATCAAACGTTCTCGAATCAGCTATAGCTTTCAGTTCGAAACAAAATGATAATAAAGCAAAGTAAACTAAAGAATAGTATTTTACGTCGCCGTGAAGTCCCTTTAGCCGAAGCTGATCTTCCAGAGAGCCGACGGTGTGCTCATTTTACTTCCCTCTCTCCATCAGTGCTCCGTTTTACGGGTATTTAAAACTACTTAAAGCTACACGGAAAGAAGAGAAGTTGAAACAAGGATGTGAGGTCAAGGATGCACTCATTTTACTTCCCTCTCTCCATCAGTGCTCCGTTTTACGGGTATTTAAAGCTACACGGAAAGAAGAGAAGTTGAAACAAGGATGCGATGTCATTGGGAATTGAACTCGGGACCTCTCTCACAGAACGCTGCGCACTGACCAACTGTGCCATCCTTGCTTCTTAATATAAAAAGTTTACCTTGATCTGAAGGCACGGGCTGAACTTCCATTGTTCTTTATGATAAACGTTACATCGTCTAGAGCAGCCTGTTAACCAAGTACAGTAACTTAACATGAAGATAATGATGACAATAAAGGTGTTGATAATGATGGTGGTGATAGCCATAATGATAATGATGGTGATAAAAATGATGGTGGTATAATGATGATGTATATAAGTATTATGTTATTGATGGTGGTGGTGGTAGTGATAATGATGATATTGGAAGTGATGATGACAATGATGATGATGATGATGACAATAATGATGGTGATAGTGATGACGATAATTATGATGATGATGATAATAACGGTGCTAGTAATGACGATAAGGATGAAATGTTGATAATTACTATATTATTGATGATGGTGGTGGTGGTGGTGGTGATAATGATGATGATGATAATGATGGTAGTGATGACTTTAATGACGATAATGATAATGTAGATACTTATTATGTTATTGATGATGGTGGTGATAATGATGATAATGATGGTAGTGATGACGATAATGATGATGATTACGTTGTTGTCAGTTGTTGTGTGATCAATACTCCCCTCGGGTTTTTCAGTGAATATTTACATTTTTTGTAAGAAATATGGAAGAATAATCGGATTGCTATACTGTGGTAAGCACAGGCAACCCAAGCAAGGCATTTGAACATAAATACGAGTATTTTAGAGTCAATGTATGGGATTATTTTTAAATAAAATAATTTTTCCCTTAATCTCATGTGTCGTTGATGTTATTTAACATTGTTCTGTGTGGTTTTGAGGGTTTTAGAGCTATTTTAAAAAAAATATCCCCACCAGTAAATAAAACAGAACAATGTTAAATAATATTAACGACACATGGCATTAAGTTAAGATGTATTTTATTTAAAAAGGAAATAATAATTTTTGACTTTAAAATACTCGTATTTATGTTCAAATGCCTTGCTTGGGTTCCCTGTGTGGTAAGTAATTGCCGTCGATGATGACGAGATGAGAAGTGGAAGCAAGAATGGAAGAATGGAAGAATTGAAAAATGAAAGAAAAGAGAAATAGAGCTCACCTTCTTGTTGTTCTGGAGTAGATGGAGAAGATGTCTGTGCCAGTATGCATCTAGCAACAGACTTTCTAGCTTAATGGACCTGATAATAGAGAATCTTTGGTTATCATCATCATCATCAACATCATCATCAACATCATCATCAACATCATCATCATCATCATCATCACCAACATCATCAACATCATCATCATCATCATCATCCTCATTATCAACATCATCACTATCATCATTGTGATTACCATCATCATTATCATAATCACTACCACCATCATCATCACCAATATCATAAACATCATCATCATCACCATCACCTTCCCAATAACCACCTTCACCACCACCACCATCAGTTAGCATCATCACAACTACCATCATCAACACCATCATCATCACCATCATAAACATCATCCCCATCACTATTATCATCAACATAATGATCACCATAACCACCGTCATCATTTTCATCTTTATCTTATATATATAATATAAAATAATAATATATATCTTACTCGTTCAAATCTTCCCATGCTTTTTTAAGTTCTCCAATCTGCAACAAAAGATTATCTATTATAATCGATTACTATAAATATCCATTGAGACCTCTCTATAACGGGCAGAGCATTGAGCATTAGACGCCCGGTTTAGCAGGGATTCCTGTTTACTGAGGTTTTATTTGAAACTTTGGGGAAATTTGGGATTGAAAATAATGTCCGATTTAGTGGGAATTCGATATAGATGGTTCGATATAGAGGGGTTCGACTGTACATGATCTACTGACCTTCCTGTAGATAGCACCTCTACGACAGAGAAAGACAGCCAGGGTTTCTTTCTTCTCTGTATTTTCAATCAGTTTGGTTAAGTTCTCCGTTTCGTCGAGTAGTCGCTACAAGAAAATATAGATATCAGGTATGGATAAATGAATGAATGGATGGATGGATGAATGAATGAATGGATAAGTAAATATATGAATCAATCAGTCAGTCAACAAATTATTCAATCAATCAATGAAAAAATCAATCAATCAAACAAATGATAAATCAACCAATCAATTGAAACAATAAATCAATCAATCAATCAATCAATGAAACAATCAATCAATCAATCAATGGATAAATGAATAAATCAAACAATCAATCAATCAATGAATGGATAAATCAATCAATCAATAAAACAATCAATCAATGAAACAATCAATTAATCAATCAGTCAATGGATAAATGAATAAATCAAACAATCAATCAACCAATGAATGGATAAATCAATCAATCAATGAAATAATAAATAAATAAATAAATCAATGGATAAATCAATGGATCAATCAATCAATCAATCAATCAATCAATCAATCAATTAATCAATGAAGAGCACGACTACAACATCGTCAGTCTGCTAATAACCAAGTCATTTTGTCCGCCAGTCAGTGTGTATATATAGTGTATATCTTCTACCTGGTAAAGTCAGTGTGTATATAGTGTATGTCTTCTACCTGGTAAAGTCAGTGTGTATATAGTGTATGTCTTCTACCTGGTAAAGTCAGTGTGTATATAGTGTATGTCTTCTACCTGGTATAGTTCCTGGTCTGTATCTTGCATCTCTGGTTTAATGACTTGTATCGTGTATAACACAGCATTGTCGATCACGGCACCACTAGTGGATTTACTACATAACGAACCACAACAAAACGATATAACAATGATTAATAGGTTTTGAAATGAGAAAGAAAATAGACCATGAGGTAAAGCGAAACTGATATATCCATCATTCATTCATCCATTCACTCCTTCATTTGTTAGTTCATTTGTTTGTTCGTTTATTCATTCTTCTTCATCCATCCATCCATTCCTTCATTCATTCGTTAGTTCATCCATTTATTCATTCCTTCGTTCATTCAATAGTCCATTCATCCATCCATTAGTTCATTCATTCATCCATTTGTTCGTTCGTTCATTCATTTATTATTGTGGTTTGAATGCTCTAGTTTGAGGAGATGGAAGGAAGATATAGTATATAATATTTATCTAATATTTACCTAACAGATGTTGTAGCTCTTGGTGTAGTGACGCTCAAAAAGTCATCTGTTGAAAACAAGATATTAAAACAATATGAGAAACATCACTGACATGACTTACATTATATGACACGATATTGGATGAAATGACATTATATGATATCTTATTACATAATACCACAAAACATGTTAAAAGGTCCATGAATAATTAATGAGACATTTACAAAAGAAATCATGACTATGACGAGTGTTGTAAATCTTCGCGTCCGTGTTGTATCGGCTATGCAATTGTATGTACCGATACAACACGGCCGCGAGTGATGGTAATGAGTCCCCCCCCCCCCCCCCCCCCCCGGCTCCCGGAGAAAACAGGTTTAAATAATGTACATACATCGTAGTTCAGGAGTGACGGTAGAAGGTGGGTAGACCTCGTCAAACCAGTTGTACCAGTAATTATCTCTAACCCAGTCAAACAAACAGTCTATTGGTCTGCAAAATAAACACTGGTCAAAATGGATATTTTACTATCAACTATACTATATTCATACAATACTGTATGAATGTGATGATGACGATGATGGTGATGATTATTATGTTCAATTCAATTCAATTCAATGATGTTGATGATGATGATGATGATGATGATGATGATGATGATGTTGATGATGATGATGTTGATGAGGATGAGGATGAGGAGGATGATGATGATGATGAGGATGAGGAGGATGATGATGATGATGATGATGATGATGATGATGATGATGATGTTGATGATGGTGATGATAATGGTGATGGTCATGATGGTAAATATAATGATGATGATGATGGCGGTGATGATGAAGATGATGATGATGATGATGATGATGATGATAAAGATAATGATGGTGATGATGATGATAAAGATAATGATGATGATAGTGATAATGATGATAGTGATGATGGTGAAGAGGGTCCTGAAGGGGTAAATTGGGAATTGGGATTTGCCTTTTTTCGAGGCTGGGAATTGGGATTTGCCCATTGGGATTGGGATTTGTCCATTGGGATTGGGATTTGTCCATAGGATTTGGCTATTTCTTGTCCATTCGTTTTCTCTTTAGATGCTAAAATAATGTTTTAAATTGAGTAATTTGCAACATTTTACGTCGTTTTAGTAGACTAGAAGAGAAAATCGAACTATCTTGGGCTTCCTGAGGTTAGTATTCAATTTGGGCTTCCTGTGGTTAATGTTTGGGCTTCCTGTGGTTAATGTTTGGGCTTCCTGTGGTAATTGGGATTTTGATAAAAAATTGATTGGGAATTGGGATTGGATACCCCCCTTCAGATAATTATTGATAATGATGATGATGATGATGAAAATAATAATGATGATGGTGGTGATGATGATGATATTGGTGATGATGATGATTATGATAATGATGATGACGAAGAAGATGATGGTGGCGGTGGTGAAGATAATGATGATGGTGGTGATGATGATGATGATAGTGATAATGATGATGGTGAAGATAATAATGATGATAATGGCGGTGGTGATGATGATGATGATGATGATGATGATGATGATGATGCATAGTGATGATGATGATGATGATAATGACTTACTCTGACGACTCTTCATCAATAAAGTTTTCGAACGATTGCAAATCATTCACACTTCTCGTCTTGACAATTCCAAGGCTAAAGAAACAACCAAAATACAGTCAGAAATACTCTTACAAGGATTTTACAATTATCTGGGCAGTAAATGAGAAAGCACGTGAACATATGAGAAAGCACATGAACATATATCTGTCTGTCAGTGTGTTTGTTGGTTTCTTTGATTTTCTTTTGGTTTTCTGTCTGTCTGTCTGTCTGTCTGTCTGTCTGTCTGTCTGTGATTTTTTGTCTGTCTGTCTGTCTGTCTGTCTGTCTGTGATTTTTTGTCTGTCTGTCTGTGATTTTCTGTCTGTGATTCTGTCTGTCTGTCTGTCTGTCTGTCTGTCTGTCTGTCTGTCTGTCTGTCTGTCTGTCTGTCTGTCTGTCTGTCTGTTTGTTTGTCTGTTTGTTTGTCTGTATGTTTACTTACCCCAAAGAGCCAGCTATGCAGGCTACTTATTTGTTTGTTTGTTAGTTAGTTTATTTGTTTTGTAGTTCGTTTGTCTGTCAGTCGTCTGTATATCTTTTTGTCTGTATTTATTACCTTTCTTGGATGTCTTGCTTTGGCTCCTGACCGTTCTTGAGCAATAAAAGATTACAAAAACTTGTGGAACTGAAAAAAAAAACATCACATTACTTACGTCAGTAGAAAGTTATTCATTTATTGATTCAAGGTTTGGACCGCGAGGTTTCGACTACCATCGGGTGCTGGGAACACTTGTTTGCAGTAATAGGTGAGCGCAGTGTTTACAAGTGTTGGTATTGTGATGCTAATTTCCCTATTATTTTAACAATTAGACTTTTTATTTTTCTTGGTTCTTATAACATTAGACGTGAAAACTCCTAGGAAACGAGTTGAAGTTCGATCGAACGAAATTCTGGCCGCGAGAGAATGAGGAGAGGATTATAGGGGGGAAAGACCAACACAACGGTCAAACGACTACGCATGCGTGGCAAAATTTTTACAGCGCTAAATTTTGGATTGTAAAAGTGTTTGAAGTCGATTTATAAGAAATTCCCTGAATATGTAAGCTTGATGTTTCGTGTACATAACCTTTGTTAAATTTTAAAGCTACCATGAGTCTATAGTTTTGTATTTTTGTTTATATTTTGAGAAAAAAGCGATCAAAGTTAAAATTAAGCCTGGCAACGAAGTTGGTGCTGGATCATTTTACTTGTTTTTTTCGCGCATGCGTAGTCGTTTGACCGCTGTGTTGGAAAGACCACGCCTTCCCCCCCCCCCCCCCCCCCCCCTCGCCTCACTCCCCGCTCGTCCGTTAATCCTCTCCTCATGCTCTCGCGGTAACAATTTCGTCCGATCGAACTTCAACTCGTTTACTCCGGGTTTTCGCGTAAAAGTAGGGACTGTTTTGCAGTCTATAATAACAATGGTTGGTTGGTAAAACCATAACAAAATACGTCACTGTATTCTTCCTAACAAAAAATAGATTATAGAAATGATAGATAGATAGATGGATAGCTTTATAATATAATAACTCCTAGCAGCCCCCGGGCCGGCTGAAATATGAACTATTTTACAAATTAATATATAATTAAAATTCAATGTAATGAACTATATATATCAATATTTACAAATAGATAATACAAGGATTTGTATAAAAGTCTTAGGCATAATTAAAACAGTTATGTACAATAAAAATGTTCTTGTGCCTATTAGTTTTGTATCTTGGAAGATGGAAGTGTCGTTTGTTTCTTGTGTTGGCTGTGCTCTCGTTGAGTGGTGATAAAGTTTAATGTTTGTAAAATCCATGATCTCACGAAACAAGAATTATTAATAATAACATACCGTGTGATTGTGTTTGGGGGTTTATCTACAAATTCCTTGATTTTCTTTTGTCGTGCCTGAAATAAAAAAACAAAAACAAATATTGTTAATGTTTAAATATTTTGTATAGGAAAGCATATGATTTCGAGTGCAAGTTGGAATAAATTTGAACGAGTGGGTTTTCGAAAAGTTCAAAATAGCACGAGCCCTATTTGAGCTTTTTGAAAACCACGAGTTCAAATTTATTCCAAATTGCACGAGAAAATCATATGATTTCCATTTGATAATATACATGAAAAAATTTCTCGATTCTGAAGTGACGTTGAACATGTGACAAGATAATTTATTCAACAAACCATAATTTTGCACTTGCGAACGTTTAGAAATTCGGCTGAAAAGGCATTATATTTTATTTATTTATTTTACTGATTTCCTTTTTTCTGGACTGTATTTCCATAAAACAGCACTGCTCTTAGCCAATCAGAATTGAGAAATGTTTTCATGTATGTTATTAGGCTCATAATAGTCCCCTTCACAGTTCCCTGCGCCATCTTGAAAGGTAGCCGGGCCTTTGCATCGAACGAACGTTGAGCTTGCAATGATAGAGACCTCTTAACACCTTGCGGGTCAATTATTTACGCGTCTCTATCATTACAAGCTCAATGTTCGTCTCGCTTCGATGCAAAGGCCCGGTTACCATTCAAGATGGTGCAGAAAGCCATGAAGGGGACAAACGTTAAATAAAGGTGGTCTTGCCCTATACTTACAGTGGATATTTTTGTCTTTTTCTTCGGGTGCCTTTTGGGAAGTTTTCTACAAAAAGCAGGTAAAAAATGAGACGGTCATGAGAAAACACATCAAACAAACTCAACTCACATATGATCCATGTACGAGAAAGGACTCAAACCTGGACTACAGTGGTGAAAGGCGAGAGTTATTTACATAATTGTGACCTACCCTCTAGGGATTGATAATCTGTGTCGTCTAAGGTTTATCGTAGTTTGTTTACTGGTTGCTGTGGCGATGGACATTGTGTCTAATTCTGTCCTTGTTTCATCGCCATCTGTAGGATCCTTGCTCGCGGTCTCTGTCAATTCTGTCAACAACAAAGAATGAATGAATGAATGTAAAAATGAATGAATGAATGAAGAAATGAATGAATGAATGAATGAATGAATGAATGAATGTAAAAATGAATGAATGAATGAAGAAATGAATGAATGAATGAATGAATGAATAAATGAATGAATGAATGAATAAATGAATGAATGAATGTAGAAATGAATGGATGAATGAATGAATGAATGAATGAATGAATAAATGAATGAATGAATGTAGAAATGAATGGATGAATGAATGAATGAATGAATGAATGGATGAATGAATGAAGAAATGAATGAATGAATGAATAAATGAATGAATGAATGTAGAAATGAATGAATGAATGAATGAATGTAAAATGAATGAATGAATGAAGAAATGAATGAATGGATGAATGAATGAATGAATGGATAAATGAATGAATGAATGAATGTATTTGGATGAATGAATGAATGAATGAATGAATGAATGAATGAATGCATGAATAAATAAAAGAATGAATGTAGAAATGAATGAATGAAAAAATATATGAATTATTTAATGAATGAATGAAGAAATAATGAATGAATGGTCGAAGGAATGAATAAAGTAATGAACGAGCAATGAAAGAATCAATTCATCAATCAATCAATCAAGAAATGCATTAACTGCATCTTATCAACTATTTTCAACGCGACCAACCTGTAGAAAGACTGTGTGAATAAAGGGATTCCAAAGTTGAAACATCTTTGATCTAGAAATAAAGGACAGAAAGGATATAATGAAGAAATGGAAAACGAGGCAGTGTGCTCTATGGAGTTTTGGTATCCAACATGCGAGGTCTATCACAAATCCTGCAATCTCATTGGCTACGCTAGCGAGTACTATTGGTGCTAATACATGTTTGAGAAAAGCTTGACTTGGCCTGCGGCCTCGTGGGCTATTGACCGGAAAATTTGGGAAATTTTGGGAAATTTTCTAAAACAGGGCTGATGCGGTATGATTTGCAGGTCGCCAAAATTCATTTTCACCCGCTAGGCGAGCGTTTTCAATAGCACAGTTTGTTATTTGACCTAGTATACACCTATTTCAATTAACGTAGTCCATCTGGAATGGTTGATCTGAGACCGATAGGAATTGTGGTAGTTCATTAAATTTCAAATACATTGTTTTAATCACACTTGAATGGTGCTGAATTACAGATAACAGTATTTCAGAAGTAAACATTAATATTCAAGCGTGATTATAATAGTGAATTTACAGTTTAACGAGCTCCCACAATTCCTATCGGTCTCAGATTAACCATTCCAGATGGACAACGTTAATTGAAATAGGTGTATTGATGATAAAGTCTATTTACAGAAAGAATACAAGACGGCCCTTACCGTTGATGATTGTTCTTCATGATCTACTTCGTCTTCTGCTTCTACATCTTCTGTTTCATCATCAGCCTCACTGTCAGTTTGTAACTCTTGCTTGGCAGCAGCGACAGCATTAAGCTGGTATTCAAGCTACAAACAAATGCAATAGGATATTTATTAAAGATAGATAATATAATGAAATTTGTAACAACGTACAAAATGTTGACTTAACTTTACTGACGAAGGGCTAAAGCTCGAAAAGTCAGTAAAATTAAGTCAGCATTTTTTACGGAGGTACAAATTTCATTATATTACCTATTGTTTTATATACAATGATGATGGTTATGAAGATGATGATGCTAATGATGATTACAATGATGATGGTGATGACGATAATGATGCTAATGATGATTACAATGATGATGGTAATGAAGATAATGATGCTAATGATGATTACAATGATGATGGTTATGAAGATAATGATGCTAATGATGATTACAATGATGGTGGTGATGACGATAATGATGGTAATGATGATTACAATGATGATTGTTATGAAGATAATGATGCTAATGATGATTACAATGATGGTGATGAAGATAATGATGATGATGTTGATTGTTGACTGACGATGATGATGATGACAATGATGATGATAATAGAGATGATGATGATGAAGACAATAATGGTTATTGTGATGGAGGTAATGATTATGGTGATGATAATGATAATAACAATAATGACAATGGTGATCCTTAGCATTATGATGCTATATCAATTCCCAGTGTAGCCTGCAAAACAGGCGTTCCTTTGGGCTTTGGGTTTTGGGCTTCCTGTGTTGAACGGGCGGGCATCACGACAACACAGGAACACCAAAATCCGATTTTCCTCTAGTTAAAAGTATTTTATAACATTACCTCTTTCATACTGACATCATAGTTGCTGACCAGTTGTACTTTCTCCTTTTCAAAAGACAACATAGGCTCCGACTGTGCACGTCTAGAACAGAAAATAATGGTTGATTGGTTGATTAAAATATGATTGATTGATTGATTGATTTGATTGAATGGTGGTTGGTTGATTGACTGATTGATTGACTGATTGGTGTATTGATTGATGTATTAATTGATGTATTTATTGATTGATTCTTTCATTGATTGATTGATTGACTAATTAAATTATTGATTAATTGATTGATTAATTGATTGAAAAATTGATTGATTGATTGTTTGATTGATTGACAGTTGGTTGATTGATTGACTGTCTGACTGAATGATTGGTTGATTGAGTGATTAGTTGATTGATTGATTGATTAAGTGATTGATTGAGTGATTGATTACTTGATTGATCGATTGATTGATTGATTGATTGATTGGTTACTTGATTGATCGATTGATTGATTGATTGATTGACTGATTGACTGTTTGATTAATTGATTGATAGTTGGTTGATTGACTGATTGATTGATTTGTTGTTTGATTGATTGATTGATTGATTCGTTGATTGATTGATTGATTGACTAATTAATTGATTGATTGACTGACTGACTGATTAATTAGTTGATTTATTTATTGATTACTTGATTGATTGATTCGTTGATTGATTGATTGATTGACTGACTGACTGATTGATTGATTACTTGATTGATCGATTGATTCATTCATTCATTGACTGATTGATTCGTTGATTGATTGATTGATTGATTGATTGATTGATTGATTGATTACTTGATTGATCGATTGATTGATTAATTGATTAATTTAATACCTGAACGGTCTTGTGGGTCCATCCTTGTATTCCTCCAACTCGCTATCACCACCACTTCCACTTTCCACCAACTCATCCTGTTTTTCTTCCTTAATCTGTTGTCTTCTCTTGTCTAACAGTGATTCAAACCTGACAATATTTTCATCTTGTTTTGAATCATCTTGTTGGTCCTCGCTCTGTTCGTGTGGTTTGTCGTCTGTGAGTTTTATTTGTGATAGGTCAGACAGGGATCTGTGTGCTCTATCTTGGAATCTAAAACAGTGGATTATTATTATTTATACAGAGAATGTCTGATGTTAGACTTGAAATTGAATTATCTACATGTATTTTTATTCATCCAACCATTTTTTCATTTATGCACTTATTAATTCATCCTTTGATTCATTAGTTCATTACTGATTCACTAATTCATCCATCCTTCAATTCGTTCATCCATCTACTCATTCATTCTTTCATTTATCCATTCATCTATTCTAAGATTCGTTCATCCATCTATTCATTCATTCTTTCATTTATCCATTTATCTATTCTTAGATTCGTTCAGCCATCTATTCATTCATTCTTTCATTTATCCATTCATCTATCCTTAGATATGTTCATCCATTTATTCATTTATTTATTCGTTCATCCATCATTTGATTATTCAAGCTTTCATTCATGCATGTATGTATTCATCTTCTTATTCATCCATTCATTCAATTACATATCTTCTCATTCCTTCACCCCTCTATATATTAATATCTATTCACCAATACATCTATTCATTCATCAATTTATTCATACACCCATCTATCTATTCATTCATTCATCAATGGATAGCAACACGTTAGCCGATTTGGTCTATAAAAGGCCTGTTATTGGTCCAAATCTCGCCTAATCTTGCATAATCCCGCCTAACCCCACTACAGAAAAAATCCTAAAATGTCTAATCTCGCCTAATTTTGCCTGATCCCGCCTGACCTCGCAAGGTTGAAAATCCCAAAATGTCCTAATCTCGCCTAATCTTGCTGCGAGATGAGGTATGTATTGGACCAATAACAGGCCTTATAAAGATTTATTATTATTATTAACAAGAGAAACTTTACCTTCTTCCTGAGGTAGGATGATCGGGCCCGCCTGTCCAATCTTCATCATCCTCATCATCATCACTCTCAGGGATCGTTGTCATGGCAACTTGATCAGGCCCTATGCTCTCTTTAAGCATATCACCGCCTTGGTATTCTGGGTACAAATGGGTTCTTATAGTCTCTGGTGCCAGTCCCATCTTGGGAGGAGCAGGAGTCCAGTACAATCTAAACATGCGTAATAAATAAAAATCTAATAAAAAAGGAAACCTATGGAAAACAATGGGGAATAAGTATTTCCCCAATTTTGTTTTGTTATTATTGATATTAGTTGGTACACAATACGACAAGAGGAGAATACAGGATATAGCCCCAATAGACATCTTTACCATCCTTGTTTGTTGTTCCATTTCAGATCACGTGATGCTACCCTTGGGAACTGTTTCTTTCACATGTAAATGATATAACACATTCATCATAAAAGAACAATTCTCAAGGGAACGACACAAGGTCTGAAATAGGCAATTTGCATATGGAGATAAAGAGGTCTATTAGCATCCAACCCCTATAAAATATTAATATGCAAATCAGCCAATATTTTTAGCATTACCTTGAGCTGTCATCTTTCACATCTATTTTGACACCTTCTATCTGAAGGTCTTTTTCCTCTTCTTCTTGGAACTGTTGAGAAATAAGGAACAAACTACTGTTAACAATGTTTATTTTCATTATATTATTGATTGATTTATAAAGACAGATATCAATATAAAATATTTTTCAAATATTCATAATCCAACGATACAAATTGTAGGGGACTTAATGTTCTTAAGTGTAACAATTACAGTCAACACAAAGTAAAATAAAATAAAATAAAAAATCACTTTTTTAACGTCTCAATGTATTTAACATGCAGACACATGTGCCCTACTAATTTGGGAGACACAAACACACCCTCACTACCTCTAGACTACTCCGCAGGTAACTTTTACTTTTTTTAACTTTTGGGCTTCCTTTTTTGAGAAGCGAGCTGAAGAAAGACTGGGACTGAGAGTCCCATTCAATTTCCCATTATTTCATTTACCAGTTGATCTGATGCAGCCTTAAGTTTCTTCATAATGTCATCAGTCTCTCCAGACATTGCCTTTTCTAGTATTCTATTGGCAATAATAGAAAGTCTTCTTTCTTCTGATAAAGGCTTTTCTCCTATGAATACTTCTCTTTCATCATAGTCTTTGAATGCAACTAGTGCCTTTGTTGCCTAAAAATAAACATTATCATCATAATAAATAATAATAATAAATAAACATTTTTATAGCGCCATTTCCGGGAGCTCAATGGCGGATTAAGTTTCAACTTATTTATCTTAATATATCTTACTGAAAAGCGTCTCTAAATAGTAATGTCTTTATGCTGGTTTTAAATTCGTTTATTGAATTGCTGTAGTTCATTCCAAAGTTTCATAATCACCATTATTTATCATTATCATCATCATCGTCGTCTTCAACATGATGAACATCCAACATTATCATCATCATCATCTACAGTAAGTTTATCATCACCATCATGATCATTGTCGTCAATACAATATATACAATACAGGAGGCAGCATGCTTGAGTGAGCAGAGTGTTAGTCTTGCAATCCGTTGGTGCCAGGTTCGAGTCCCCGTTCTGTCCACTAGTTGAGACTGTATTTGTCCCGATTTTTGATTAGGTCAAATTCAGTTTGTCTACCATGCTTGTAAATAACCAACTGGTTTGCATCCCTACCAGTTGGGATTCTTATCTGAGGGCCATTATAAAAACTACCAGGTAAGGGACTTGTCAGAAATTAGCAGGGGGGGAGGGGGGGGGGGGGGTGGAGTTTTGAAATGAAGTGATGAAAATTTCATGGCCCTCCTAAAGTAAAGGATCATAATATCTTGACCCTACCCTATGTCACAGTGTCTTCTTTTGCACAATCCTCATTTTTGGTGGTTTATTATTTTGTGACCCTCCCTTTTTAGGTTCTTAAAAAGTGATGGCCCTCCCCCAGTTTCCACCCCCCTCCCCCCTGCTAATTTCTGACAAGTCCCTAACCAGTAATGATGTATCTACTCTCACAAAGTAAAGACAGTTTCTTTTTATTTAAAGTACACCTGACACCCTTCATGATATTTTGCAAATCTGTTGTACAAGAGGTGTATGATGTTGACCTCTCCTTTTTGAGATATGAACATTTGAAATCTGAAAATGCAAATGAGGAGACGTCATCCCAGAAATTTGTCAAAGTTTTGTTTCAAAGCTGACAGCAAGCTTGTTTTTGTAAAGAAGTAAAAAATGTTAATGGTAGTGTGAATATTAGTAATACAGATATTGAGCTTTAAAAAATTGCTATAATCATTTCCAGATAACTTTTGTATATTTAATGATGGGATGACGTCACTTCATTTGTATTTTCAGATTTCAAATGTTTATATCTCAGAAAGGAGAGGTTGACATCAAGAAAAATTAAGTACACTTATTATACACCTCATGTACAACAGATTCGCAAAATATCATGAAAGGCATCAGGTGCACTTTATTATTTTTTTACACATGTACTTACTTGAATAGGTTCCTGATTGTAATACCTCTGCCTCGCAAAGTGAAGTCTATCAGGCGTATGAGTATCTCTTGTTATTAAATGCATCTGAGGTGATATCTCCATAGTGGTTGCCATTGTGCAAAAATGATGAACATTGTGGTTTGTAGCCACCTTAACAAAAATTGAAAATGGTCAGAATGAAATGAAAGTAACAAAAAGCCAATTATTTAAAATTACACCAGAAACTTGTAACGGGATTGAAATGTACAACACTATACCATCCTATGCCCTGGAATATTCAGATATGCAAATTAGGGGTTTTGATACCATATTTGGTATTTGAAGCTTAAATCAAAAAATCAAAATGGCTGCTTCAAAACTCTTGTTAAATTTGTTGTCATTTCAGACCAATCAAATGCATAGCTTGGGCTACCTGTGGGACAAGTACCTTTCTCTCATTCCATGATCCAAGCCATGACATGTTCTCTTGTGAATCGGATATGTCTGGTTCATTTAACTGTGTTTTGGTTCCTCTGATGCAAATGATGTCTTCTGATTTGATTTCTAGAGGTAGCTCCAAAATCTGCAAAATAAAATCAATTTATCATCACCATAGTCTCCCCACAGCCGTTTTTAGTCTCGTTCCACTCCCCTATGGTTTACTTCTCTCTCCACAAAAGTGGACTGTAGGGGAATGGAATGGGACTAAAAACGACTGCGGGGGATCATCACCAACACCTCCATGGCTATTATAATCATCATTATTACATCATCATTATAATCATCATCATCATCACCATTACCACCATCAACATCATAATCGTTACCGTCATTACCATCATCATCATCATCATCACCACATCCATCACCACCTTTGTCATCATCATCATTGCCATCATCATCTTTGTCATCATTACCACCATTAACATCATAATCATCACCGTCATTACCATCACCATCATCACCACTATGATTATCATCATCATCATCATCATCACTACATTCATCATCACCTTTGTCATCATCATCATCCTTGTCATCATTACTTTATCATTACCACCATCAACATCATAATCATCACCGTCATTACCATCACCATCATCACCACTATGATTATCGTCATCATCACCACATCCATCACCACCTTTGTCATCATCATCATCCTTGTCATCATTACTTTATCATTACCACTATCAACATCATAATCATCACCGTCATTACCATCACCATCATCACCACAGACTATGATTATCATCATATTATAATCATCACCACATCCACCACCACCTTTGCCATCGCCATCACCATTATCACCCAATCATCATCATCATCATCATCATCATCATCATCATCATCATCATCATCATCATCATCATCATCATCATCATCATCATCATCATCATCATCATCATCATCAATGTTCCATATAATACCTTCAGAGCTTCTTCACTAGTAAAACTAGACTGACTTGCTTGTTTTAGTTCACTTGATACAAGCCCTGGCCATCACCATCACCAACATCATCACCGCCACCATTATCACCCCAATCATCATCATCATCATCACCAATTTTCCATATACACTGTAATACCTTCAGAGCTTCTTCACTTGTAAAACTAGTCTGACTTGCTTGTTTTAGTTCACTTGATACTAGTCCTGGCCATTCCCTTGTTGGTGGAGTTCCTGGACAATATCAGAAATCAAAGAGTCAATCATAAAAAAACAATGAATTACATGTGTTGTACCCCTAGTAAAATGTTCTTGCAAGCAGAAAATTAACTGAAATTTTGTCAAATAGCTTGAACTTTATTATTACAGAGTCATGTTTTGGTAGCCCTGGCCTGCTGCTTTTATCATTGTGAATATACGGGTGGCATGGTTGGTTGAGTGGTGAGACTACTGGCCTTTCACCTCTGTGATCTGAGTTTGAGTCTTAAATAAGCTTGTGAACTGGATCATAATTTTTTATGTGAAATGAGTTTGTTTGATTTGTTGTTCTCTACCATGCCACAAGGGTTTTTTCCTGAGTATTCTGATTTTTCCTCCCTCAGAAAAAATCAACATGTGAGGAGTGATGTATGAAAAATATTTAATGTAGAGGTAGTGAGTGTGAGTGCCAGCAGAAGAATAACGACTATGTGGATCTGCTGTGGAAAACATTATTATTATTATCACTAGGTATAACCTTTCTGTAATCAAGTATCTATGCCATACCTTTGGCGTCAGTCTTGGGGTCCATCATACTCCTTTCGCTAACATCATGCTTCTTCTCAAAGATCTTAGAATCCAACTTCTTTGGTGTTATCGGTGTACCAACAAATCCATTGTCATAACTAGGGCTAGCAAGGTTTTTGTTAGAAGGAGCCTCTTTATTTTTAGCTGCAATATTCTCAGCACTTTTATCTGCATCGTATGACTGGAGTAAATTGATTATTGAGCTGTCTTGGGACATTAGAGATTTTGTCAGTAGTTGGATTTCGGAGTGGATTATGTCGGAGGCATTTAGTGGGATAGGTGACCTATCCCCCTTACTTTGATCATCCTCCTCAGGGGGGACGTCATCAAAATTATCTGAGAGTAATGGATTATCAGAGGTTTTTTGTTCCATTTCTCGCTCATCCTTTATTTCTCTTTCTTTCTCATCTTCTGTTTCGTTCTCATCTCCTTTGTCATTGGGATCTGTTTGTTCAACTTGTGGAATCAGGACATGTCGTGATTGATCGTCATGGACTATGATGTTATATTCGTCACTACTGAAATACATAAATTTAATAATTTTAAGAATGATTATAAATATCATTGTAGTTAGTCACACATATAATGTATTCTCTAGTTTCACAATAGTAACAATAATGCCTTCTGTTTTGGTGGGTAGCTATTGTCATTCAAATCAAACAGAGTTTAATTTACAGTGCGACGCACCTTACCGTGGTCACCTAATTAAAGTTTTGTACAAGTAACCAATCAGAAAGCGAGAATTTGACCTTAATATAAAAGACACGCTGAGTGTCAAACGGTAAACACTTTGAAATGTTCAAAGTGAAGACAAGAGTGAAGTTTATAAGTGTCTGAAAAACCGCCAAGGATGTTTAAAATTGAAAAGGTGCAGCAAATAATTTGAAAAGAGAAACTTTTGCGTGATTTTGAATAACTTTTTATAGTTAAGTCCAATCAACTTCAAATTTTATATGTGAAGAGTACACACCCAAAGAAAAAATTTCTTCTTTTCACTTTTACAAATGTTACGAATTTTGGCAGGAAAATGACGTCATCAATTTTAGAGGAAAATCTAAAACGAGGGTAATGCAAAATTTTAAAATGCGCATTTGAAAGAACTCATTGAGATACGTTCAAAACGAAAGAGATAATAGTCAAAGTCAAATTTAATCTAAAGTTATAATTGTTTGAAAATTGCATTTTTGTGTAAAATAGAAAAAAATTCTAAACTTCAAAAAATCATATTTTTTGATTAAATTTGACTTTGACTGTTATCTCTTCGGTTTTGAACATATCTCAATGAGTTCTTTCAAATGCGCATTTTAAAATTTTGCGTAACCCTCTACATGTATTTCAATTTCCCACTAAAATTGGTGATGTCATTTTCCTGCCAAAAATCATAACATTTGTAAAAGTGAAAAGAAGAAAATTTTTCTTTTTGTGTGTACTTTTCACATGTAAAACTTCAAGTTGATCGGACTTAACTATAAAAAGTTATTCAAAATCACACTTAAAAACGCCGATTTCAGTACACTGCCAGCCCAGGGAGATTGTGATTATGATAGTGGTGATACAATAGTATTACACGCATATACATTTCTTTAATCATAGTTATACAAGATAATCATAATGATTATGATAATGATGATAACGATAACGATGACTGTGATGTCTGTGATGAAAATGATGATGATGATAATGTTATGATGTTGATGATGATGATAATGATGTTGATGATGTTAATGATGATAATATTGATGATGATGATAATGATGTTAATGATGATGATAATGACAATAATGATGATGATAATGATGTTGATGATGATGATAATGATGTTGATGACAATGAATGATGCTGATAATGATGTTGATGATGATGGTAATAATGATGACGATGACAATAATAGTGATTATGATAATGGTGATGATGATGGATGATGGTGCTTGTGCTTGTGCTGGGTTGTCTGTAATGCATTGAAATGCATTTGGTGTTTAAGTGAAATACAGATACATGAGAAAAATATCATATGCCCTAGGCGGGAATTGAACCCCACAGTTTCGGCGTTCTAGTCCTAGTAGGTAATATAATGAACTTTGTAACACCATAAAAAATGTTAACTTAACTTTACTGACATTTTGGCCTTTAGCCCTTCGTCGGAGTTTACAAATTTCAATAATGATAATATATCTAATTGCAATAACATTGTCATATAAAAAAGAAAATTACAAAATAGGAATTAATTAAAAGACAAAAGCAGATTACTCAAGCTGAACTTCATCTTTTGTCTTTTAATTAATTCCTATTTTTTAATTTTCTTTTTTATATGACAATGTTATAATTGCAATTAGGTGTAAATAAACAATACTGACCTACATTGTATAAATTTACTTACTGTTCCGAAAGAAGACTTGCATGGCTTTGCTTCCCAGACAATAAGTCTGATACAATTGATATTGGCCTGCTTGTAATAATTACAGGTTTAGGTGTTGGTCTCTGTGAAAGCTGTATTTGCATAGTAGAATTCTGTGAGCTAATGATGGCAGGTTTAGGTTTGGTCCCTTCAAGTGGATTTACTGGGGGAGTTGACACTAGTTGTGCTCGTCTACTGCTGAAGGGTCGACGTCTAGCTGAGGGACTTTTACCAGAGGACCTCTGAGATGGTAAACAGAATATTGCATGATTATGATAATTATAATCATGGTGATGATGAAGATGATAATAGTGGTGACAATGATGCAAGGATGATGATATTGATGAAAATGTTACAGCCAAACCTACAGAAGCGTTCCTATCGAGGTTGGAAGGCTCGATTTATTTTTCCAAACTTGATTTTAAATTTGTTTTGAAATTTGCATATTAAATAAATCGAATCTTGTAAGTTTCAAAAAACGTCTCAAATCAAAGCATTTTAAATCAAATACTTTCAATGTTTTTTTGGACAACGGAAACTTGCTAAACCTAGTCTGCTTACAGAAATATTGTTTTATAAAATTTTTGGTATCTAACGCGTGCTCTGATTGGTTGATGGCCATGTCTATATGAGAGAACAGAGAATGAAAATGACGAATGCTGTCGCAATACTGCATTTTTTTGCGAAAAAATTTCATAAAAGAAATATAAAACGGCCGCTGGTGTCTATGTACTGTGATATAAACACGCTGGGAGATGTAGAGCACTCAAGAAGCAAGAGAAACACTCGCTGCGCTCGTGTTTCTAAGCTTGCTTCTCTCGTGCTCTACATCTCCCAGCGTGTTTATATCACAGTACATAGACATGCGCGCCGTTTTATATTTCTTAAATAAATACTAACTAAAGTATTCTATTACAATAGCATTATCAGTTATTGACCACAGATCGTGATATCGGGACCATTATCGGTTGACGGTTGAAGTCTGTATTTTGAAACTTACAAGATTCAATTCATTTATGCAAATTTCAAAACAAATTTAAAATCAAGTTTGGAAGAATAAATCGAGCCTTCCAACCTTGATAGGACAATTCTGTAGGTTTGGCTGTAATCTTGATAAATTTATGACAGTGCAGATGACAGTGATGACAGTGATTTTAATGATGCTGACAATAATGTTGATAATGAAAATGATGATGGTGATAGTTTTGATTATAATCATACACTGTACGCGTGATGAAAATGATGATGACTGCAATTATGATGATGCCAATGATAATGATGATGACAGCAATGATGATAATAATGCTGATGATTGAGTACCCTAGAAACTAGAGGGTTTCTTGATCTAGTATTCGTATTTATCATTTGTACGTCTGTGTTCGTTTTTTTCAAGAGAAACCCTCTAGCCAAACGAGCCTATTCTTTTGAATTCGCCGAGCCAATAAGAAGCGGAGGGTCGCTACGTGACCCCGACTTCTGATTGGTTTAAGTCTATGAACTTTCAAGATCTTTGATTGGATGAAAGCTGACAGCAAGATGTCAACAAGTTTGCCAAGTTTCCAAATATGGCTATAATTGGCGGTGTCAATCAAAACAGCATGGAAGTGAGATTCTAAGCTCTTTGGGCCAGGGGTTAGTCTCGTTGAATAACAAACCATCAACAAACCGTCAAATTTACAAATGCTAAAGCAAACGATAAAGCAAGGAGAAAATAACCCCTGGGACCCAGGGTAATGATTGAGCTGAAATTTTTGAAAATTTGAGCTTTTCATAGTCACACGAAATCTGCTCTAATGATGATAATGGTGGCTATAATTGGACATGCAATGATGATTATAAATACTAATGATGACAATGACAACAATGATGATAATGTTGATGATGACAATAAATTATATACAATTACAAATGATGATAGTCACTCCTCTTCATAGCAAGGAGAACTCATCAAAACCAATGACAACAAAAGGTCACATAACACTAACCTGACTTGCTTTAGAGTTAGAAGTCGCTGTCACTGGCCCAGTAACCTGTTTGTCCTCCAATTTTCGTCCTTGCATAACGACATTCAAGTCTACATAAGACTTAATCGAAGCAACCTTAGCAGAACCAGCAACTCTTTTACTCTCTGCTTCCTCAGAAAAAGGCAACTCGGTATATGAAAAGTCGACGTCTTTGAACTCTGCTTCGAGGTCGACCGAAGGAGTTGCTGCAAGAATATCTTCATCTTTCTCTTCGTGAGGTTGAAGTATTTTCTTCTTCTTTTTCGGTCTTTCGAAAGCGTTAGTTTTACTCTTCTGTCTTAAAGCGTCTTTTTCAGTTGCCGGGAGAGTGGAAAATTCCTCTTGGGACTTTTTCGCGATTTGCTCAAGTTCTTTCTTGAAAAGTTGTTTCTTGAAGGATTTACCTCCGAAAGACATTGTTTTTTTCGTGGTTAACTAGTTTAATTCCCACGTTAAACATATATAGACAAATACCTGCATTCAAATACTGCTTATTACACTCTTTTCGAGCATTTTGGAAACCTTTTTGGTCATTTTTACGGCTTGTTTTTGCTCATTTTGTGTCGTAAATTTGACTTTTTGTTTTCACCGCCATTTTTGTTTGGCACTGGTTGCCTCGCAATTGGGTAGCACCCATGCCTTATGGGACAGATATTACACAGGAAACCCTAAAATAGGAATTTAAAAAATGTTTTATTTTTGGCATAATTTTTCATGGTAATTTGCTCCAATAAATATATTCAAATAGAAATAAGTTACAGGTATTTCTTGAAAGCTTAAGTCATGCTCAAAAAATGTTTTCTAGCCGCTAGTGTAAAAATATATAATTTCCCATTTATATTTATTTTAATACGATTATTAAAAAAAAAGAAAACAGCTAGAAAATTCAATACAGGTAGAAAATAATTTAAAAGCTTAAATTGAGACGCATTTTGCAGTGCACCTTGCGTTACAACTATGGCACATGATCAAGAAATACACGCCACAACAGCTTCTTTGCGCTGAAACACAAATTCGTAGTGAGAATTTCAAAGTTGATCACAACCTCATCTATATTATGGATTCACGATAAGTTAATCTTTGGGTAAATTCTCCTAACGTTCTTCCGGGTTTTGAAGCCATGCCGGGAAGTTCGTCACGTGACGGGAAGTTTTAAGGAACGCGTGACGTCACGCTAGGGGGAATCCCTCGACCTCCAAATAGCAAAACCCATCCGATGTTTTGTGTTAGAATTAGAGTAGGTGGTTTTGTGTAGATCAGTGCCGTTATACAACGGTTGATTTATAACTGGTGGCCAATTTCCGAGATGTTTTGAACCGCCATTATGAGGTAAATATCTAGTTATTATAGTTGTGAAATATTTTTGAGTTATAATGATTTATTTTTTTTCATGTGTTTTGTTTCAGTGCTCGCTAGCTGTAGTTGTTAAAATAATAATGTGTTAAGTGTTTTGGTTTTTGTTGCTGCATATTTTGATAGAATGGAGATGTGGGGAATTCACATTACCGGGCATCATCTAAAGATTATCATCATCTTCATCATCATTATATTTTATTATCATCATTATTATCATCATTTTTATCATCATTTTTCATTATTATTATCATCGTTATTAATTTTTCGCCAGATCATTTACAATATTCATTATCATATAAATTTCATCATCATCATCATCATCATCATCATCATCATCATCAATATCATCGATATCTTCATCTTCATCACCATCATTACCACCACCTTCGAACATCAAATAGAGTGAATTCACTATTAAAATGGTTGATACAAAAATAATTAAATTATTATAACACCGTAAAAATGACTTTGCTGAAGGAACGATTTGCTTTAAAAAATACTGACAATACAACATCTTTATTTAAGAAGGGAGACGCAATAACCATTTACTTTTTAACTTACGACCCTCAAATATGTTCTTTACCTCCACCTACCTCTTCTATCACTTTCTGTTTGTTCGTCACTCTTCCCACTTTATATTTATTCTTGGTATTTCTATTAGACTCTATTGTATACTCTCTTTCGTACTCCGAAAAAGGGCTAAACTGAGCTAAAAACTTCAGTAAACTGAATTACACTGACATTTCATTGTATTGGCCATGCATAAGTTGTATCAAACATTGACGCAGCCTATATACTAGTTTACTCGCTAGTTTCTGTTTGTACGCATAACAGTTTTACAGATTTACATGTATACTCAATATCTCTCTTAGACTATGTATTTTACTCCCACGAAGGGCTAAATTAAAGCTAGAAAGGTAGCAGTAAAGGTCATATAATTTCTAGGAGCTGCACATTTTTTATTGCCCATGAATAGCCGTATATCAAACACCGACGCAGCCTATACTAGTTTACTCTCGCGCTAGTTTCCATTTTTATCTATATCAGGTTTCTTTACTGTACTGATTACGCACTTGCGATCGATTTCTTCGTTTTAGAAACAAAAAACACACTAGCTATCTATTTATTTAATGAAAGTCAAAGTTAAGCACATTCCTAGCAAACATGCATAGAGCGCTAACACTAGTATGTCCATGAAATAAAATTATAATAATTACATGTGGATATGATCTAATGCCCAATATATAAAATCAAATCGGCTACTTTTTAATAGCTTTTATTTTAATAGTGACTATTAATCACTGTCAAATACAAGTGCATGAATTGAAGTTGTAATGAGGTATTTTTTCATATTTGTTTTTGATGTTTCTTGTTGAGTGATACTGACTAAATAGACAATAAATAGAAACTATTAGTTAGTAACTATTATATTTTGTTCTTATTTCATGGTTTTAGTATTTTTGCTTATAGCTTTATATAGCTACTGTCTCCGATTTTGTCAAGATCTATGGCTACTCGGCACTCTTTCAATTCCGAAAAACTTTGCCTTCCGCGTCAAGTGAAACGCCTACAAGCTAGGAAGACTAGATGAGTATGTTCACTTTTCCAAAACACAGGGATTTCATGGCCACGTACCGGCGTTGCCACACTTGCCAATATGTTATTGAGAAATGACCGTTTAACTTATCAGGCAACAAGCTAGTAATATAAATGGAAACTAGCGAGTAAACTAGTATAGGCTGTGTCGGTGTTTGATATAAACGATAGGTAATAGAATGAAATTTGTAACACCGTGAAAAATTGAAATAGAAACTAGCGAGTAAACTAGTATAGGCTGCGTCGGTGTTTGATAGAAACGATGGGTAATATATATAATGATATTTGTAAATAAAAATGTAAACTTATGACTTTACGTTTTGAGCTTTAGCCCTTCGTCGATCGAGTAAAAGTATACAAGCAAGGCGTGACCAACGCACATTTCTGAACTGATCCATGATCCTTTGCGCCACTAACTTGTAGGTATTTCACGGTTGACAAAGTTTCTCGGAAAGGCCGGAAAAGTGTAAATACCAAGCGCGCTATTTATAATCATTAATCAATAATATCAAGTTGTTAGAACTACAGACCGAATGTCAATTAATATTGCCGCCCCCAGGCCTTCATTATCATCTATAATTTATATTCTAATTAATTGACCACTACATCAAAATTATAGATAAAAATGACATTAACAAAGGTATAAAGTTTTAGACAAAAATATTAAATTCTTGAGAAGTTTTTAGAAATTTAAAAGTGTGAAAAACTCCACAACGAGGCTAACAAGGAAGTATATGCGGTTCACTGAACACATACAAATCTCTATATAGTTTGATTCCAAGTAGCTTCATTTGAATTATATTGGCCAGTAACAAAACGAGTAAAGGACTGGGTACTAGTTTTCCTAATTAATGTAATTAAGAAATGAACCTCATAATATAAAAGAGCAGATCAAGATATGTAAGATTCCTGAGATTTGTTGCTTTTGGTTGGATATTGAGTGAGTTACAGCCATTCAAAACTGTCCAAAATTACAAAGGAATGTATGGATTGGAAGGACAGGCGTCCTTCCAAACCATACATTTCCTTCTATTTTTAGGCATTTTTATGAGGCTGTATCTTGGTCAGAATACAACCAAATGCAACCAAACTCAGGAATCTAACATATCTTGATGTGCTCTATTTGATTATGAGGTTTGTTTCCTAATTACATTAATTAGGCAAACTAGTACCCAGTCCTCTACTCGTTTTGTTACTGGCCAATTTATAGCAATAAAACTCCAACAAAACATATTTCTGCTTGTTTCTGATAGTTGTGCTTTTTTAAGATTAGTTTTTTTATTCTTGAAAGCCAATTGGCATTCGGTCCGATTCTCCGTTGTTGAATATACATCTTGATTTTCAAACTTAACTCCGTTATTTACGTACACTGGATATACAGGCCTTGGCACTGATCAACTTAGTATTATCATTTATTCACAAAGCAATTTTAAGTAACATGAATGTGTGGGCACCAAGAAGACTGATGTCACAAGCTTGAGAGCCCCGCGGGGGGAGGGGGTACTCCCTTTGTCTTAGTGGTAGGGGTGATCGGCGTACCTTTTAGGGTCAAAATATTTCCTGTGCGTACATTTTAGGGCCCTTTTAAGGTTTTGGCTCAAAAATCAGTTACGTAACATGATTCCAATCTTGTAAGGGTCATTTTCACTCTGTTTTTTTGTTTTGTTGCTTTATTGGGGTAGAAATCGACAAGGCTTTATCAGTTATTTTAATCTGTGCGTACCTTTTAGGGTCGTTTTCAAAACCTTCGCCGATAACCCCTACCATTTGGACAAAGGGAGTACCCCCACCCCCCTTCCCCCGGGCTTGAAAGTTAGAGAGATAAATTCGATGTTAACTACGTTTACAAAATAATCCAAAATTAGATATTCCTAAAATACAATAGTGAAAATAGTATATCCGTGAAACAGTTAGAGCTATTCAGTGTACCGGATTTAGTTTTGCATTTCCGGTGGATATTTAATTTGTTTTCACTCTACACATAGCAATTTATTTAATAATATAACCTGAACACGTCAGTATTGCAATTCATATCGTAGCTAGGAAATATAATCCCTGATTTATATCGGGGTTAAGCAAGTACGTTAGACCTGCCTTGGGTCCTTAAGTTATTTAATGCGACTTAGTGCGATTTAAGGCGTTTCAAGGCGATTTTAGAAAAAATATAGGAAAATCAGAGGCGACATAGGGCAATTTTAAGCGATTTAAGGTGATTTAGGGCGACTTAAGGTGACTTAGGGACCCGAGGCAGGCCTACGTTTTAGTGGGCTGAACTTCAGTTTTGACTTCTATAATAGTTCATTTCCAGGGCTAAGAATAGAAATCTATTTCTAAGATAAAAACATTGTGTATTGATCTTTGCGTTGGCGTATTCACCAATCATAAATCGTTTATTATTCAGCTGTGGTTAAAGTTCTTGTTGTAACTTGCATCTATATTCGCAATTAGCTGTTGTAACAGTTGTGCGATTTAATTTGTGGTCAAAGCTATCAATTGCTTCAATTATACACGAGGTGCATAAACGCAACCACTTATGACTCGCGCCGAACCGACATCATTTCAAATATCCCTTCCTCGGTTTTTTCGTATTTTTTTTCTCCGATATCACTAACTATCAGACGTCTACGCTACAATTTTTTCACCGTGATTTCTCCCATCTGGCCCAGTCAATTTTGATGCCTTTTTGGTCCGTGTTTCTCCGTAGTTCTTTCCTGATCAGTTCCTCTCTCTCCTCTCGATATCAGCGGTCGCGGTAACAACTTGTAATGATCGTATGAATGAAAAAGTACGAAAAGAAATGCCTCTCAAAGACTTTTTGAACGTTTTTTCCGGGTTTTGTCTGTAGGTGTTTCCAAAACTACACGTACCGCAATCATACTATATTAATACATACTAACTGACTGACTACGTATTTCCTTACGATAACTGTAAATGCGCTGTACAAGCATCACTATACATCACGATCAATATGTTTACAGTACTGAATCAGATTTATTGGAAAAGTAAGGTAAAAAATCATTCCTTTATGTAATTTTCGGTGACTTTTTAGTTGAAGTTCGTCGTGTGTACTGAACTATGGCCTTCATCCGGGTTCGCAAAGCATGCATGGATTGTTCTGAATGGACGAACGCGCAAAAAGCTATTTTTAACCCAAACTCGACCCAGTTCACCACGGATTACAATGCTAAGCAAACCAACCCTCCATGAATTTAGCAACTTAGGCAGAAAATCGAAAACGTTGCAAATTTTGCTGAGATCTTTAATATCTTTGAATTTTTTCCTGTCAAATAAAGCCGTTGTATGGGTTTTTCTTTCAGGGCTAAAGCTTACGAAGGGATTTTCTCTATTATACTTTAACGAAGTCTAAAAGACATGGACTCGGGCCTATACAATGAGGTATGTTTTCAAAACTTGTTCAAAACAAAATAAATGTATAACTTTATTTGATATTTTTCGAAATATTTTCAGAAATGGTAAGGGTTTAGCCTTTTATTTATCGTTTTTTAACTTTTCTAGTGTTATTTAGTTAAGCTTTCGGTCTTGAAGAGAACAAAAAGCGTATATATATTTATTTGAAGAATTTTAGAAATGTATAGGTACTTGCAATTTAATTAATGTTGTCTTTGAAAAAGCTTAAAACTATTCCTTCAAACCAAACTTGTGAACTATCAACACACCTGGTAAGCAATTTGCCGCATTGGATGGTGATATTTCTTCAGTCTAGTTGTCAACTTTCCACTTGTAGCCTCTACGAGACGATTTCAACGTTGTCATTTTTTTTCTGCAACTTTGCCCGGAACAAGTTGCGGTATTCAATTCTGTCGCCTACACTTTGTGCATATTCCAAGTTGTGGCGCAAAAGCTGCGATAACATTGCCATTGAAAGCGCTGGTAATATTGCTCGATAAACTTGCGAACTAATATTAGAATGGTAAAATATTTTCAATTTTAAATATTTAAAAACAAACATTTTAGACTAGTACTGCGCGCTTTTTAAACTTTAAGAGAAGTCAAAGAACTTTCCTGTCAAGTAATCTGCAAGATTTATTTCTTCTTTACATCCTAGGATCATAAGAAAGTCACTTTTTGCAATAAAGAATGAGATTTAGACTTTCGAATTCAGGCGTTTCCCAGGACAAGAAGAGATGAACTTGTACTAAAGCGGAAGTGATCGTATAAAAAAAACTACTTTTAAGGTCGATACTTTTGAGCGAAAGTATTTATATTTAAAACATAAATATCTATATATACTGAATATATGTAATTATGAGTCAACGTTCAATTAATGGATGTAAGTTTTATGTTTAAAAATTGTATTTTACCTATAAAATGCATGGTCGTTTGAAAGCAGTTCTTGCGCGCGTACGGCGCCAACATCAATTTGTTTACTCTTATATAGTTATTTCTCGATAATAAGCTCTAAATTTTGTTTTCAAATACAATAAATCAATTTTGGAACTTACGTAAAGATTTATAAGTACACTTTATAAGAGTTTTTTTGCGAAATATATTGAGATAAATAACCTTTTTTGTACACTTGCGTTGCCAATTGCATGGAGCGTTGTTTTTGTTATTGAAGAAGAAACAGCGGTCAGTAAAGATGCGAATTCCTATTATTTTTCTTGCTTAGACTAGAACAGACTTTGAAATGATAGCATTTACATATTGTTAAAACTGTTATGTCTCAAAAGCAATAATAAAACTTGGAGTTAGAATTAGTTTTATCTTTGATTATTTTTACTCTAACCACGTAAACAACTTCTCTAACTCAGAAGTGGCTGACGATGTACTAGCTGTTACAAATGGTAAACTGTCAAACTCTGATAATTTTATTATTTTGAAGAAAAGTTGGATAAAAAAAATCACGTTTGAGCTGATTTTCAGTATATAAATAAGAGTTCTAAAGAAATGTAACTACAATGAGAAGACTTCAGAGAGAATTTGTTCAGCACAGCAGCAACCACAGCAAGCAACTCATGCAATGGTGTTGACTGTCTGGGTCGACTGATATCTGATTCGGAAAGTTTGCTTTTTTGCATTTTTCTACACAGTTCTTTGTAATTTTATAGCTTTTTAGCTTTTCAGGGGCTTGGAACTAACTTTTTGAGTCAATGCATGCAGCTAAAGCTTGGAAATTTTGGTTAATTAAATATTTCGCAAAGCTCAGCTGTTTTCTGCATGAGCAAGACAGAAAGCATGATGCACTCCTGCAAATGACAGCAAAAGTTCCACAACATAACTGGAAAACTATAATTTATCGTTCAACTTTTTATCTTTTTGGTTTTTGGTTTATATAAAGAGGGGTTTTGTTTATTTATTTTGATAAATAAATGAAAAATGTCTGTCAATTATGCAGCCATTTTGAAAATGACAATCCTTCACCACCAACATCACATGAATGAATACAGCAACATTAGCTTAGAATTAGAAAATAAAACCTTTGTGAAATGTTTCAAGGTTATTTAAAATTACTTTTTGTAAGTTTTGTGTTAATTAGTAAAGACAAAATTACAGCAAAACATTACAGCAAAACATTACAGCTCAAGGAAGAAAGATCTAGAGGTTTCACCTAGTACTATGGCCGCTGTGTGCACGGCAGGTTTAACAATAATTTGTCGAATATAAATAAGGAGAATTAAGAAGCTAGAGCTAGGGAGAAGAACACTAGAAGACTGGAGAACAAGACTGGAGAACAAGAAGAACAAGAAGAACAAGAAGAGCAAGAAGAGCAAGAAGAGCAAGAAGAGCAAGAAGAGCAAGAAGAGCAAGAAGAGCAAGAAGAGCAAGAAGAGCAAGAATTAAGAGCAAGAATTAAGAGAAAGAATTAAGAGCAAGAATTAAGAGCAAGAAGAGCAAGAAGAGCAAGAAGAACAAGAAGAGCAACAAGAGCAACAAGAGCAACAAGAGCAACAAGAAGAAGAGCAATTAAGAAGAGCAAGAAAAACAAGTACAAGAACTAAAACAAGAACACTGAAAAAGAACAAGTCAGAACTGAAGAAGAAGAAGAACAACAACAACAACAAGTAGAATAATAACAAAAAGTAGAAAAAAAGAACAAGAACAACAAGAATACATGATGATAAAGAAAACGATGACGAAAACGATGACGAAGAAGAAGAAGAAAACGACAAAAGCTTCTGTAGACTTTGTAGATAGCTGAGATAATTCAACCTGTCCTCAAAGCTTTATCCTTCATGTAACTATTATATATGCTGAAGAATTGACTGCATGTATGTGGATCAATTTACACTCAGTTATTTGAGTAGTATAGCCACCATATATTCAGCCCTTTTTGCAGTGAGTAACAAAAACGTATACATTTTGATTTGTAATAGTTGTAATAGCTGTACCAACAGAAGGAGACAATATTATAGACAAGCATGATAAGTAAATAAGTAAGTAAGTAAGTAAGTAAGTAAGTAAGTAAGTAAGAAACTTTATTTATAGAGGGTAGCACTAAATAAAAGAAGACATGATAAAAGAAGACAAGACAAGATGACACGTCAGAAAAAGAAGAAGAAGACGACGAATGGAAGATATACTAGAAGAAGAAGAAGAAGAAGAAGAAGAAGAAGAAGAAGAAAAAGAAGAAGAAGAAGAAGAAGAAGAAGAAGAAGAAGAAGCAGAACACCAAAATCACCACCACCACCACAATCAACAACAACAACAGGACAACAAGAAAAAAGAGATCAAAATTTTGGAAAATAATTTATATCCTCACAATGAATAGCACATCATTTTCACGTCTTCAATTGTTCACCGATCGAGAGGCGAAGAGGGAGTGAGGTAACTGTTCTTTTGTGAACGTCACCGAAGGAGAGGAGGGAGGGGCCAAAAAATGGTCTACGATGCCTATGGCGTAACTACTGCATGGTGTAACTTCGCAGAAATGAGCAGAATTGTTGCAAACGATTGCTTAAATACCTAAATTTCAACACGAGGGCATCCGAGATACTTCTCATCTAGACATCATACCTGAGAGAGCATGTAAACATCCCGCCCTGCTTCGATATTTAGCTATTTTGGTGGTGAAAATAGCTCAACAAAATGAATCCTGAAACAAGAGCTCCACGTTTGTAATCTGCTAGTAACTCATTCACGCAGTGCCTGATTTAGCTCCGATTCATCAGTAATGTGTGCCCGCTTGAGTCTTTTGGCAGACCGGAACCGCGCGCGCAGTACCAAAACGGCCACCAACACGCATCTAATTTACACCTATTTCAAACATCATTGTCACAATCAAAGCTACAGTCCACACTCTGAAGCCTGCAAAGGATGTCGGTATTTCTTCTCTTGTTATCGATTTCTTCATAGCATATTTTGGTTGTACATGTTTGTATTATATGACCATAACAAGTGGTTGTTGTTGTAGATATAAATACAAATATTTATTTAAAAAACGTGCAATAAATCACAAATTAAGTCCATATCACTGACATCCTTTACAGGCTTCAGAGTGTGGACTGTAGCTTCGGCTGCGACAACGATTTTTTTGAAATAGGTGTATATATCAGGCAATAGGTGAGTGTAGTGTTTACAAGTGTTGGTATTGTGATGCTAATTTTCCAACCATTTTAACAATATATTTGTTAATTTTCTTTGTTCTAATAACAATGGTTGGTTGGCAAAACCATAAAAATGCGTCATGCACTGTACGTCCACCTATAAAATGAAATTTGTCAAATCAATGCATGACCCACTGCAAAGATGACTGAGTCTAACGAATAGTACGAGCATAGTTACTAAAACAAAACTAGTTACATCGATGCACCCAGCCAGTACATGACTGGCAAAGAAGGGGCAACAGTAGTGGCAACTCTGGATGCAGCAGTTTACTCAGTCACTTATTTGAGTATCCACTCAGGACGCAGTCGTTTTTGAATCGTAGATAATCGTAGATGCATAGAAAACATAGAATCTAAAACGTACGGTTAAAATGAAATTTTATGCTGATTTTTTTTTTTGCATTCCTGCATGAGCGCCCAGTTGTTAATTAGATCGACTTGAAAGAAAAAAAGTATTGGTTTACTACTCACGGAAGAAAGCCGACAAACTTACAGAGAACGCCGGCGAAGAAGAAAGCCATACCATGCAATACCCCCACCCAAGAGAAGCGAAAGAGCGTCTGTTTTCTCAGGCTCGTACAGCTTCTGTATTGTCGGCATAATTTTCGTATGTGCTGCCCATGCTAACATGTTATCGTTTAGAGCTTTTGCAAAAAGAGGCTTATAAGCTAAGAATAAACTGCTATAATATAATAAGCTAAGAATTAAACAGTGAGCAGAAATCAAAGAGAAAACGTTTATCTTCAAGCTAGAAAAATGAAGGCCTTGAACGGTTGGACTAGTTACCTTATATATTTACTCCTTGCGACGAAGGGCTAAAGCTCGAAACGTCAATAAAGTTAAGTCAACATTTTTTACAGTGTTAGAAATTTCATTCTATTACCTATCGTTTATATCAAACACCGACGCAGCCTATACTAGTTTACTCGCTAATTTCTATTTCTATTTTTTACGGTGTTCAAAATTTCATTCTATTACCTATCGTTTATATCAAACACCGACGCAGCCTATACTAGTTTACTTGCTAGTTTCCATTTATATATCTTTAAATAACGTTTAATATTTTTAAATAACGTTGACTGGAAGTATACTCCCATAATAACTTCCGGTCTCAGATCAGCCATTTCCAGATGATCAAGGTTAATGGAATAAGGTTTACATAAATCATACAGCTTTCGCCAAGGTAATGCATCCTAACGAAAGGACTTATTCAAGAATGAAATATCTTGAAAATAAAGATTTAAACTGTTCTACATTTAGTTCATTTCTACTTACATTTTATGGGGTACCTCTGTAACCATGGGTACCAGGGGTTATTTTCTCCTTGCTTTAACGTTTGCTTTAGCGTTTGTAAATTTGACGGTTTGTTGACGGTTTATGATGCAACGAACACAGACGTACAAATGATAAATATGAATACTAGATCAAGAAACCCTCTAGTTTCTAGGCTAGCTCTCTACTGACTCCACTATAAACGAACACAGACGTACAAATGATAAATACGAATACTAGATCAAGAAACGGCCCTCTAGTTTTTAGGGTCGGTAATACCTCTGCAACCACAAACTGTCAAAATCGTCTCCACTGTATATATAGTCTATTTGCATATATGCTCGACAAATCCGTGGTATGCATATGCTGCATGCATACTATAATAGGAAAACTTCATTTTATTTCAATATCAGGTCGAAACAACAATTGTAGGGCCGCACAAACGTGATCTGATCAGGTCAGATCAAGTCGGGTCAATTGTTTTTAGTTGTTTGGGACCTTACGTTTGCACATCCGGAATACTATAATCAGGAGCTTCAATCTATTTCAATATGAGGTCGAAACGGCAACTGTAAATCCAGAAAAACATTGAAGATGTATACACTTATTTGTTTTTAATTTAATGATTTGTTAATGGGATCTAACGTTTACGCATGTGGAATACACTAACAGAAGCACTTACGCACGTATTTCTGCTCTTGCACAAGCGTCTACTGTTTTTTGTTTTGTTTTTCTTTTTTTTCAATGGAATTGTAAAGAAAAAAAAACAAGATCTGCTCTGTTGTTTTTATTTATCTGGGACCTTGCGTTTACGCATTTGGAATACGGAAGCGTTTACGCACGTATTTCTGCTCCTGCACGTGCGTCTACTGGGTTCTTTCAATGGAATTGTAACAATGTAGACTTCCGGTTGGCATCCGGACTAGCAACAAAATTCGTCCGAAAGAAACGTTTTTTTACAGTCTGGATTGAGGGATAAAGCCGGCCTCGGCTCTCGCTCTGGAGCTCACATGAGCTTGATAGAGATTACTGCGGAGGTAGGCTTCACTCGATCATTTATTCATCAGATCCAGGCCGGTGGAGTTTCAATTTAATCGATCAAAGAGTGAGTACAAATTTGTTCGCTTTGAGTCAGTGTTGTAGAACTTCAAAGCTTAATTGTTCGGACTTCGATTTTCTTTCTCTAATATTAGTATTTACTTGCGTAGGTGGAGCTCATAAGAATCTTGAAGTATACGTGGAAATCGCAGAATTGTGGAAAGTTCCCATTGTTAAGATTTGACTTTCATTGTGAGTACGTATATTATTTACTTCCGATTCTAAAGATATTTTCTCTGTTTTTAATGTTATAAAATTACTTACTTGGTTTGTCAACTTTCACTTGTATAGTTCCTCGTGGAAAGAGCTTTTGAGAACCTTGCTTAAAGATAACTAGCTTGGCTTGATTCAACATGGATAGTGCTTTCCAGTTTCCAGTCAATTTTGATGTGAGTACAGTCGATTCAAAAACATTTCAGTCTTTAGCAAGAGATAGCTAGATAATGAGTCCTCATATTTGAAACTTAGTAAATATATTCCTGCATAAGAAATTGAACTTCAATATTTTTTTGAAAATGCGTAGAGTGGGGACTTTAAGTGTTGAAAAGCCGGTGTAAAGTTGGGGGGAAAAACGTGTTTGTTGTAAAGAAACTTCAATGTTTATGACTTGAAAGTCAAAACAAAGATTTGTTTATAAAAGCGAATAGTTCAGCGTCGTGGAGAAAATTTTGTATTAATTTTGTATTGATTTTAGCTCTTCAAACTTAAATTGATATAAGAGTAAAGAACAATGTTGAATTCAAAAGTGAATGCTGACTTCAGCGTCGTGGAAAAGATTTTGTATTTATTTTGTATTGTTTTTAGCATCTTCAAACTTATCCTAGAAACTAGAGGGTTATTTCTTGATCTAGTATTCGTATTTATCATTTGTACGTCTGTGTTCGTTATTCTCTAGAGAAACCCTCTAGCCAAATTCTAGTTGCATCACAAACCGTCAAATTTACAAACGCTAAAGCAAGTCATAGAAAATAACCTCTGGTACCCAGGTTACTTCAAATTTGAATTGATAAAAGTAAGGAATACTATTAATGAATTCAAAGTACAGTTTTTGTAAGTAAAAGTTTATTAGATGACAATCAAAAATACAATGTTTATTTAAGAAACTTGCATGAATGTTTAAACAAAGCTTGATTTTTGTCGGGAATTGAACGCCATCAGTAGTACATGGTACCATGTCAGAACCATACAGAAGGGCTGTTGATATATAGTCTTTGTATTTATCGTTGATATAGTTAGCGCTAACGATCCGGCTCTTTCTGTTAAAAAATTGATCAAATCGACACAGGTTCTATGCTGATTTTGAGGTATATTTCTTGCTGCTTATACAATGCAAGCAGTCCAACTTACAATGGTCAAAGCAAGCTTGAAATAACCTTTATATTGGTACTACTGGTACCCAGGGTAGTATCAGATCAGTTCTGCTTCAGTCATGGCAATTTCATTCTCTTTCAAAACGAGGAAAAGCTTCTTCAGATAGCTAGATAATTCATCCTGCCTTCAAAGTTATATTCTTCATGAAATCATTATTTGTTTATACTGAAGAATTGAACTTATTATATACATGCAATTCTATATTTGTTTGTAAGAAAAAAGATCAGATGATCTTCATGGCAATTTCCCTCCTCTTTCAAAACGACAAAAGCTTTTCAGAAATAGCTGAGATAATTCATCCTGCCCTCAAAGCTATATATCCTTCATTCCATCACTTTATATACTGAAGAATTGTACTTAATGCAATAATTGTTTGTAATAAAAAAAACAAGATCAGAAGATCTTCATGCAATTTTCCGCCTCTTTTAAAACGACAAAAGCTTCTGTAGATAGCTGAGATAATTCACCCTGTCCTCAAAGCTATATCCTTAATGTAACTATTATATATGCTGAAGAATTGACTGCATGTGTGTGCATCAATTTACACTCAGTTATTTGAGTAGTATAGCCACCATATATTCAGCCCTTTTTGCAGTGAGTAACAAAAAAGTATACATTTTGATTTGTAATAGTTGTAATAGCTGTACCAACAGAAGGAGACAATATTATAGACAAGCATGATAAGTAAGTAAGTAAGTAAGTAAGTAAGTAAGTAAGTAAGTAAGTAAGTAAGTAAGTAAGTAAGTAAGTAAGTAAGTAAGTAAGTAAGTAAGTAAGTAAGAAACTTTATTTATAGAGGGTAGCACTAAATAAAAGAAGACATGATAAAAGAAGACAAGACGAGATGACACGTCAGAAGAAGAAGAAGAAGACGACGAATGGAAGATATACTAGAAGAAGAAGAAGAAGAAGAAGAAGAAGAAGAATGTATACTAGAAGAAGGAGGAGAAGAAGAAGATTAAGAAGAAGAGGTTGGTCAATGATGAAGAATAACAGAGAAGAAGAAGAAGAAAATGACGTCGATGATGGTGATGATGAATTAAGAAGATGATCTGAAGAAGAAAAAGAAGAAGGAGAAGAAGAATGAAAATAAATATATAAAGACGAATTGACAAGAAGAAGATCATACAACGACAAAAAGCTGCATTGGCAGAATTCGGAGAAACAGTACGATGAGAAAGAAAAGCCAGTTCAAGAGAAAAAATAAGGAAGCAATGAAGTCGTATTGCAGTAATTTGCACTGCAGCTCTGTAGCAGGTTGTTGTCTTCAGTGACAGGAGGGCTTTGCTTATCAACCCACTGTTGAAGTATGAGCACCTCAACTTTAAAGCTAAATTGATGGTCGATGTAAAATGGCTTTTTTCTGCAGCTCTGTAGCAGGTTGTTGTCTTCATGCAGTGACAGGAGGACTTTGCTTATCAACCCACTGAGTTGCTTATTCAATTGGTCATTGTGGGCTCTGTTGAAGTATGAGTACCTCAACTTTAAAGCTAAATTGATGGTCGATGTAAAATAGCTTTTTTCTGATGGACGAAATGCGTGAAAATGAAAACATTTTTTTAGAACACTGTCTTACTTCAGAACGGCTTGGATGATGCATGTACACAAATAAAAATTTACAAACCTGTAAGAAACTTATGAGAAACAGTTCTACACAGAGCTTTTGAATTTGAATTTCTGATCAATAACATTGAACATTTTAAAAGCTTTATTATAGTTCAACACTGTGTTTTTAAAAGTATATTTATCATTACAAATTGGAGCACAACTGTTTATCAAAATGGTGGGTTGTTACACTCATTAGCTATATTTGCATGGCATAGTCAGTGCAAAACTAACGACAAAATTGTTATCTCCCGGCGAAGGATTTGCTAATAATAATAGTTGTTCTAAAGGAGTTTACTGTAGAGTGTTTAGGCGAAAGAGTATTTGAACTGAAACATAGGAAATACGAAAATGTGAGCCAGCAAGTGCATGGATTTACATTGTCCGACCGCAGATACCTCGAAGCTTGCTGGAAGTGGAGATTACATTCATGACTTTCTCTGACTGAATACTAAGTTTATGAATTAATATGAGAGACCCTAAAAAGTCTACAATAAGGATTTAAGTGTGTTGTTTTAATGAAAGGATTCCGCATGGAAACTGAAGAAAATGTATCCATCAAAAAGCTTACAGTGTAATTTCTATGCAAGCCGTTCTGAAATTATCACTCCGTGTGTAACTGCTTTGGGATTGAAACTTACTTTCTTAGTTAACTAAAATGCTTAGTTTAAACAAGACTATATCCAATTTAAATGTATGAAATTTGTGTTAAGTGTTTGAGCAATAAATATCTAACTAAAACTGTAGTATATCGATTTATATAAAAGGCATGACACTTTTGAAATTGTTCGCCGCGCCAGTGACAAACTGAGAGCAAAAAGGCTATTTTAATGTCAATTTTGTAATTATTATTACTGTGAAGTGTAGAATAATACATTTTGTGGTATTACAACTCAACTCTTCAAATTGCAGCAAAATCTCTTCACTCATGAGTATTTATTTACGTGTGGTCTATCATTCGATGTCTTTGCGGAATCGAGCGACGATACACCATAAGCTTCGCTGTGAAAGAGCACGATGTGGATTGATACTAATGTTTTTAAATCTTTCAAATATGTAAATATGTCAATCATTGCTTTGAGGATTACAACATTTTTCTTTTGAAAAATTAGTGTTTTTTTTTTTCAGCTGCGTATTGTTTTTTTTTTTTTTGTTTTTTTGTAAAGTTCGATGTTGCAAGTGTTCGGCACTCCATTAAGCGGTTAGCCTGGCAATGTCCGGAAACTAAAGTCACTAGTGTTTTGCTCTAACTTTTAATACTGGTTTATTGATTTGACAAGTTTAAGTTGTGCGTTTTCAAAAAGTACGAAGTTTAAGCTTTGAATTATTGTTTAAAGGCTATTAAAATCTATTAAACAACACTGACTAAATCGTATAGTTTTTCAATTTATTGTATAAGGGTTACATTGCTTTTCAACTGTGTCAGAGCTTATTTTCTACTTGCTTCGGCGTTAGTAAATCCTGACGGTAGTGTGGTTTCTCATGATTAGAACTGCCATGCAGTGAGAAAGCTGCGTCACAATAGTCCATTCAAGTTTAACTTCACGACTGTATAAAACAGCTATATGGTTAACGTGCCGCGTTTTCTACAGCTGCAGCAAGGCTGTGGAATCCACTCCAAAACACTCTGGTTTGTCCAAACTTTTAGCTTACTCATGATATATGTTGACCTTCACAGATATATCCAATAATGGAACCTACTATTGAAGTTACAAAAGCGACTTCTTTAGAAAAACGGCTGCAATATCCTAATGTGAGTTTACTGTTATACGCCTTGTTATTCAATTAACATTGTCGTTAAAAAGACTATTAAAGCCTATTTTCCTTTACAACAAAAGCCCAACAAAAGCGACTCTTGAAACTTACAAAAAAAGCTTCCATGGCAATTTCTTTGTTTTAAAGCTGAAGCCACTTTTAGTCTGAAGTAATACGGCTTAGTTTAGATATATGCTTTTGCAGCGATAATGTTGATAGATTTTAGTCTCTTTTACTCCAGAAAGGGAGTTTAAAACGAGCTGCATTTTCTTCAGTTAATACGGTGTATAAGTTGTAAATTTATCGCAAGAATAAACACTTTTTTCACTTGTCAAAAATTGATGATTTTACAAAAACAAAGGACTGAATTCGAAAGCGTCAGTAAGTAACACGCTCTAAAGGTTAAAAAGTTATTATTGTGACTATCTTGGCTCTTGTAACGCTTTTTGCAGTACAAAGTACTTTTTTTGGCCAAATTAAAATTGATCATTTAAATACGACGAAGGGAAAGCGTCAAAAACGTAAGAAAGTAGCACTCTTTTAACGGTTGATTAAGCTGTTATTTTATTTGTACTTTCAGTACTATTAAAACCCATTATCACACGAAAATTCATTGCTTTTGTTCCACTGCTAAAACGAGGTCAATTAGTACTATAATTTGGGCCTTCCGAGAACAAGATTTAGAAGACAGGAAGCGACTGTCAATCATTCTCTTAAGCCCCGCCCACTTAAACAAAAGAACCGCTCGTCACGACTTGTTAAACATCTCAAAATTACGTCAAATTGGGCCAATCAGAGCTCGAGTACGGGAAAAGCCCTGAGACCTTTGGGACAAGAGTGTGTAAAATTTAGTCTGGGTTTACTGAAGATAATAGAAGTGGTAATGTGTGATGTGGGTCGGAAATTGTGGAACATTACGAGAACAATTACACATTTGCAGTTTTCGCGAGCTGTTTTTCAAAGGTATTGTAATTTTGCTGTCATTTCTGATAATAAATTAGCTACCAAAGTATCTAAAGCTAGCTGAGCTGTGGACTTTAGAAAGCACAATTATTTGATCAGGTTCAGACTTGCAAAATTTACAAAGGAAAGAGAGCTTAGAAACTATTTTGCTTTCTATTCTGAGGAAAGAGTGTTATTTTGAAACTACGAATTTTTGGTGTGAAAAATGACAACTATTTACACGAGATAATTACTAAATAATTGCTGGCATCAATGCTGCAAAATAAATTAAATTGATCCGTCTGGTATGTATTAATGCTTTTGTTGGCTTTTATAAAAAGTAGAGAAATTTCATTTCTATATGTTAATTGTCAAAATTTACAGAGCTGATTTCGCACACATTTGTACAAAACTACGTTTCTTTTGTGCAATTGTTTTCAGATTGAAAATATAATTAAAATTAACTTCATGCATTGCGGTTTTGTTTGTCATTTTCGACATATTAAATTGCAAACAGTAATTGCCATAAACAAACATAAACTTCGGAATTTTTTCACAAAACCTGCAGTTTTTATGCAAATTTTTGATTGTAATTAGATTTTTAGTTTGAATCTGCAAAATGTTGCAGGAAAGTTCCAGCTTTTTCTATTGAACCATTGGCTCGCAAATTCAACGCAAGAATGAACATTTGTTCAGAACAATTACTGATTAAATTGATTAAACAAATGGTCCAAATTTACATGTTTTTGAGTAAAAAGATTAAATAGTCATTGTTTTGCAATGCGCAGTTCGAAAATTGAGCTTTTTGTGTGGAGTATGCAACTTAAAACAGCTTAAAACTGATAACAAAAATTCCTTACATACGTCCGAACTTTCAGGTCAAGTTGCTTCGAGACAGGACTCAATATCAACATCATTATACCAAACTTGTCAAAATAATTGATTAACATATTACCAATTTTCACCAAAAACTTATGTAAAAAGATACAATTTATCTGCAGATATAAAACTGCATGTTTATATATTGAAAACCTTCTTTACTGCAAAACAAATAAGACTGTTTTTAGATACAAATGGATGACTTTGCATGCTTGAAAATTGAAGCGAAACGATAAATACAAAATCACTTTGAAAGATGTCGACTTTTCATGACAAAAAGACGTTTTGTAGCTAATTAAACAAAGACGTAAATGATGTCAACTTGACTAGGAATGCAATACAAAAATATTTTTGAAAAAAGAAGCTGAGTGTTGTTTGTATTTTTGAAACGATTTTGGCGGCAAACAAAAGCAAATTTGACGCGCGTACCATTATGCAGGCACCCCGCTCAGTTTTAGTTCAAACCTGAAAATAAATAACACATATCCTAATAAACAAACAAATAACTCATCTTTTTAATAAGGTTTCAAGGAACAATTATATCTATTTGTAATTATTTTAGCTCTTTTTCTTCAACTTAAAATGAGAAAAAATAATTAAAAAAACAAAAACAAGATGGCCGACTTTCTTATGATCAGATTCGCGCCGCCATTTTGGTTTTAGATTTTTGAAAAATTGTATCGTTTTCTGATTCTAAATCTGAAGTTTTAACCGATCTATGAACAATTTTATGAACAAATTTAGGAAAGGAATGGAGGGAAAATGAAGAAAGGCCACGACACAGGTATTGATTTGGATTTTCAATCTGAACCAATGTTGAGAAAAAGGAGCAAAATTCTCTGTAAAGATTAAAAAAGATTAAACTTTTTTATACCAAACGTTTTGGGAATATTTTAGATTACTAGTAGCTATTTGTCTTTGACATGTTTGATGTTTTGGCTCTTTGAACAATTACTTTAAGTTATATTTAGGATAGCAAAGCAAAGAAGAAAAAGGAAGAAAGCAAACGCCGACATTTTGATTAGAAATGGCAAAAAAATAATTAAAAAAAAAAGAAATATGATTTTTGTATTTCAAGATCCGTTGCTATGGATTTCCATCTTTATATCTCGAGTTTTTGTTCTCTTCATGACAATTGCTAAAATCTAGGAAAGAGAAGAACATAGCAACGAAACGCTACCATTTTGGTGACACATAAACAAACAAACGTATACAAATATACATACATAGACAATAAAAATTAAAATAAATAAAAACATTCAAGGCGCGCAAAGGATACCGGGACAAGTCCAGCCAGTCTTGTCCCCATTACATGCTAAGAGTTTAAAGTGTGTATATATACAGTTTTCAAATAGACTGAAATTGCCATTTGGGGGCATTCCTTAAGGCAGTTCCCCTTAAAAACTAATCGGAGATGAATAAGCCAATGAAAAACGCCAACACTTTGATCACAAGTTAGCCGTCTCAACCTGCTTTGGAGGATTTCAGTTCAAGATCTCCGCAGTATCGAATGCAACTCTCTATCGGATGGATTTTAAAGATTGGGGACTAGGAAGGCTTTTTGAGGTTATTTTAACGTTCTTTGGTTGAATATTGAAACTTTTGCTCTGTAATAGTTAAAAATGATGAGTTTTTTTTATCTATTTTGTATGTATTTGTGTTGCTTTTCAGTTCAATTAGCAGTCATATTATTTTCTAGTTTAAAGCTATACACCATTGGTAGCGATTCAATTATTACTGATTTCAATTTCTTCTTATTCTCCTCTCTATTTCTGGTGAATAGTCTCTGTTTAAAATGAAGTATTTATCTGCTATTTTGAATGTATAAAACCGCGGTATTCCCAGCGTATTTCAAAATGGTAGCTGCGATTAAGCATAACTTGGCTGCATGAAAAGTGCTGCGAGTAATGACAAATGTGCAGCGCTTCAATTTTTGTTTGAGTTGTTTCTCCTTCTTCTTCTTCTCCTTCTTCATCCTTCTTCATTTGTGAGGTCTTTAATATGTGCAATTGCTACAGATGGTGTATGTTAGCTGTTTTGAATGTAGCTATTTTATCCGCTTTCTTGCCAACTCGAACCTTGTCTGCCAAAATGTCGAACTCAAAGACAATTGGTAGCATTTTAAGTGACGTTTGAGTTTCCACTCTTTGACGTCGTCCTCTCGAACTCTTTATTTAAGATTTTCCATGTGTACTTGTTTAAAAGTATTAGTTTCTTATAGTTATTTTGAATGTTTAAAGTCTATCTTGCGCATTTTAGCGAAGTAAGCGTTCACTGGTTACACTGCACAATTGTAGCGCTATACCATTGTTATTTAGATTTCTCTTTGTTCGTGATTTTCTGTGTTGTATTTTGGAGTGATAAGTTTATTAGTTATTTTGAATGTAATTATAGTCATGCAATTTGCTTTTGATGGTTTAAGTTAAACATGATCTTGCCGCTTTAAAGTTTGTGAGTTGAACACAATAATGCTAGTGTTTGAATCCAGTGCTGTTTAAGCTTCTTCTTTTTCTTCTTCTTCTTCTTCTGCTCCTTATTCTTCTTCTTCTTCGTCTTCTTCTTCTTCTTCGTCTTCTTTTTCTTCTTCTTCTTCTTCTTCTTCTTTTTCTTCGTCGTCTTCTTCTTCTTCTTTTTCTTCTTCTTTTTTTCTTCTTCTTCTTCTTCTTCTTCTTCTTCTTCTTCTTCTTCTTCTTCTACTTTTTTTTATTTCCATTTCTTCTTCTTTTGAGCTTTTATTTTATTACTTTAAGTATATTACTAAAATTATATAACATTTTTCTACCAGGCTCTTATATTCATATCATAAACAATAAACTAAAAAATATAGCTTGCACTGACATTTAGCGAAATGAATAAATAGAATACACACCCATACATAAAACATAATTTTTTTACATTTTCTTTTTCGTTTTGCATTATTAAAATAATAAAAATTATATAGTTAAACATTTATAGTGTTATTTTGCTTGGAATTTCAATGTTTGCTTAAAAATTATTCTCATGCTTATGTCACAATCAAATAAAGCTTACAGCTAGCTAAGAAAGATTACAAATGTTTCTTTTGCAAATTAAGTGATTATTAAGCAAGCTACACAAACTTGATAATGTACATCCAGAAAAATAACTTAGACGGTCAATTTTTTACCTTTTTTCTTAATTTTTTCAGCCTGAAATGTTTTGCAAAGAAATCAAATTTTGCCAGTTTTTCTAAAAATATTTCTAACTAAGAAAGATTTAAAATGGTTCTTTTGCAAATTGAATAATCATACAATCTTGGTTTTTGCAAGCTGCACAAAAATGATAACATTCAGAAAAAAACATTAAGTACATTTTTGCCATTTTTCTTACTTTTTTCAGTCTGAAATATTCTGCATAGAAATCACTTTTTGCATGGACTGAAATGTTTGCTTTTTCTATAAACATTTCTTCATGATTTTCAACTGCAATTGATATAGTTGTGAAGAATAATGCAAAAAATAAATAACAAAATACTTTGAGTCTTTTCGAAATTTTAATTAAGCACATAATTTTTTTTTTTTTTAATTTTATTTGTAACATATGTTTTTCAAATAGTTTTTTTTATGTGTATACATTTCGTCAATCATGCTTCGTATTTTTTGCAAATTTTGTAGTTTTTCCTTCAATGAAAAAAACCGTGAATTAAAAATAAAAATAAAAAATATATAAAATGCCATCTAGTATACTAGACTGATATAGATGGTGAATTTGTGAGCAATTTTTTACAAATCCTTCAGTCAATTTATAACTGAATTAATTTTTATATTATTTATTCAAATGTTTTTGATTCAGTTTCAGATATAAATGATTCTGTAATTAAAAATTGACAACTTTTGAAGGTTCAAATGTAAAAAGTTACTAACTATATATGTCAAAAATGGCCACTATTTGCAAACTCAAATCTCCTTTTTGCCTTATGTTAGCTACATGTTATTAAATCTTGCTTCCAAAATATTATTCTATCAAATAAATTATTATTCCTGTGTGTTATTGCACTATTGGTTTGTAATTCTAAACATTTTTACAGACAAATATAGCTTTTTTCCAGAGGCAAACGGACAAGTTTGCATTTGCAAACGTGGCTAGCTTGATCTCCATATGCTTCGCAACTTTGAGTTTTTCTAATGAAAATTTTGCAAAATATATATAATATCTTGGAAAGTGATTGAGCTCTTTTTTTTTAGTTGTTTGTCTATATTTCTAAAATGTCAAAACGAGATGAAATTTTGAGATTTGAACATTTACAAATATTTCTCAATGTGGGCGCCATTTTGTTTTACTTTTAGCAACATTTCCACTTGCAGTATTCATTTGTATTTAGCTTGAAAAAGTATCTTTGTATATATTCTGTCTTTTTGTATCCTTTTAAAGTTACATTTGCTAACGTTTTCTTGCAGATACTAAAGACTATATTGATGAAAATATTTCACTGCAACATGGGCGCCATTTTGTTTAACTCCAAGCAACATTTCCACTTGCAATATTCATTTCTAATCATCTTCTATAAATGTCTTAGTACATTCTGTCTTTTTGTATCATTTTAAAGTTAAATTTGCTAAATTTTCCTTGCAGATAGAAGACTATATTGATGAAAACTATACCGGCATGGCAACGGTCCTGCCAAGCATCAACACCGTTCTTCCTAACTTCACGGCACCGGCCGCACAACCTCCACGACAACTTCAAAACAACACTAACATACCACAAGAGGTTTTCGACCAAGAAATTAAGAATAACTTAATGCTTGTGTTACAGAATCTCATTGCCTCTGAATCCTTAAGTTCGAGGGAGCTGCACCTGAATTACATTTTCTCCTTGCTCCAAAATGGCGGTCGTTCAGGACAGGAAAGCTTCTTTGAGCAGCTGAATGACTTCTTAACTTCAGTTCAAAATGGTACGCTTTTCAATCAGAAAACGATGGTCAATTTAGGGCTGGCAAATGGCGCCTTTCCACCTCTCCAAAACGGCGGCAATTTGAATAAAGAGATGAGGTTTGAGCAGCAATTTGCTAGCCAATGCAGCCAAGAAACCATGGCTAACTTTGAGCCACAAAATGTATTGGGTTTGATTCCACACGACCGCAATTCAAGTGAAGAAACCAACTTCAATGACCAGCAATGTGCCGTCTTCTCCTCGCTTCAAAATACTAGCAACTGTAGCCAAGATTTCATTGCTAACTTTGCAAATGATGAGGTATTGAGTCTGCAATATAACACAGGGCTCAATTCAATCGATAATGAACATCAACAACTTGATCAATACCTAGAGAAGATTCCTTACTCGAAAGACAATACGACAAACATCGGACAGGAAAGCAATATTCCTGACGACACAGCCATCGTCAACATGGTCAACGAAATGGAAGACGCTTTTCAAACTCTCCGAGATAACAGTGAAATCGCTCTCCAGCTGGACAACACAGAATTGCTAAACACAGAGGCGGAATTCAGTGAGGTTGGGTGCGTATTCAAGGAGAAGTGTCTGGAGAAAGATGGTGATGTTTTTGCAATGGATACTCCTCAAACTTGGCCAGGTCGTCCAGACGATGAAGTAGGACATGATCAAGGAGATGAAGATGATGTCCAATTGTGTGAGCTTCGCTCATGGCCGAGTTACTCAAGTCTTTCGTCAGGTTACTCTTCTGATGCGACTTTGAATCAAGAAGTTCTTGAGTTGTCCACTTCTGATGCCATTGACTCAACAGGTAAATAATTAAGTAAAGAATGAGTAAATCGAGATCTCCACTCAGTCGTTTTTACAGTGTGTAACCGTGGATGCATCCATTTACTCAGTTATTTCAGTAACCACTACTCAGTCGTTTTTACAGTGAGTAACTGTGGATGCATCCATTTACTCAGTTATTTGAGTAACTACTACTCAGTCGTTTTTGCAGTGAGTAACTTTGGATGCATCGATTTATCCAGTTATTTGAGTTTGAGTAATCACTACTCAATCAATTTTGCAGTAAATAACTGTGGATACATCGATTTACTCAGTTATTTGAGTAACCACTACTCAGTCATTTTGGCAATTAGTGTAACTGTGGATACATCCATTTACTCAGTTATTTGAGTAACTACTACTCAGTCGTTTTTGCAGTGAGTAACTTTGGATGCATCGATTTATCCAGTTATTTGAGTTTGAGTAATCACTACTCAATCAATTTTGCAGTAAATAACTGTGGATACATCGATTTACTCAGTTATTTGAGTAACCACTACTCAGTCATTTTGGCAATTAGTGTAACTGTGGATACATCCATTTACTCAGTTATTTGAGTAACCACTACTCAGTCGTTTTTGCAGTGAGTAACTTTGGATGCATCGATTTATCCAGTTATTTGAGTTTGAGTAATCACTACTCAATCAATTTTCAGTAAATAACTGTGGATACATCGATTTACTCAGTTATTTGAGTAACCACTACTCAGTCATTTTGGCAATTAGTGTAACTGTGGATACATCCATTTACTCAGTTATTTGAGTAACTACTACTTAGTCGTTTTTGCAGTGAGTAACTGTGGATGCATCCATTTACTCAGTTGAGTATTTGAGTGTCCACTGCTCCGGCAGTTGTGTTTGCGGAGTAACATTACTGTGGATGCATCAACTTAATCAGTTATTTGGGCTAGTATAGCTATTGAATCAGTCACCATTTTCCACTGTTTATCAATCACGATGAAATTCGTATAGGTCTCTGCTTTCTCACTGCGACACTGTGATCAATTCAAAGGCCAATATTTCAATTTCATTCAAAATAATTGCTTGTTAAGAACTCAATTCTAACCACAATTGCAGTTTGCGGCTTTACCATGACTACTTTGTGACAAACTAGCTGTATTATGTTGATCTGGTTTAAACCAGTTACATCATAGATCCAGAACCTAAGCTTTTCACAGTGCATCGCACAAAAATTTCATTCAAAAGGAATGCTTGCTATATACGAGCTCAATTCTAACCACAATTGCAGCTTGCGGCTTTAACCATGTCTTTAACTGGTTTAAACAAGTTACATCATAATTGTTTCCAGAACCTTCTCACAGTACGTCGCACAAAAAATTATAAAACACAAATTTAATTCAAAAGAATTGCTTGTTAAGAAATCACAACTGCAACTTGCGACTTTCACCATGACTACTATGTTAAACTGGTTTAAACCAGTTACAACACATTTGTTCCAGAGCATTCTAAGACTACGTCGCACAAAAACAACTCTTTTGTAAGCCAACACACACATCAAAGGATCATGACGAAATTTCTACTTGATATATAATTTTCAAACTAAAAACAACAAAAACAATCTTTAAGAAATGATCTTGGTATTCGTAATCAAAGGCGATTTCTGCAGCTGCATCGGTTCAAAATTAACAAAACCGACAAAGGGTCAAATTCACGTAAGGTTAGTTTTTGTGCAACATGCCGCGACAAATTAAAACGCTCATTCAAAATCTAAATTAACACAACAACTATACTCAAATTTACACCATCAAGTTTGCTTTTTCTTCAACATGCGACAAAATAAACGCTCATTCAAAATCTAATTCAAACAAACAAATAGCCAAATGTAAACCATCAAGTTATTATTTCTTCATCATGCGACAAAATTCCCATGTCCATTCAAATTCAACGCTGCATACGCGTATTGCTGGCCACTTATTTTCCGTTTTATGTTTTTGTGAGGTATTGACATCTCTAGCTTAGGAGTGAAATTCCAAATGCCACGCCCTTTTAAAAGAACTTTTGACTGTGAACATAAATATATACAGCTTTTTCAAACAACGTTGAATACTGAATAGTGCATTCTAAGACCAAAGGGCATTGTGGGTCTCATTAATTTCGAATAAAAAATAAATATTCAGCAGCTAGTATTTACTCCCCATCAATATTGTTTTGAATGGCATGCACTAAGAATAAAATAAATATAGTTATTATATATTTTACTTGAAACAATATTACATGACACAAATGCATTTCGGTCTTGCAATGCACTATTCAGTATGCAGTATGCAGTATTGTAGGTTTTTTCAATTAGCTAGCTGTATTTACCCCACCTCGTTCCCAGGGCCTTTTTCCCTTCACTTGTAGGCCGAACTAAACTGACCTAGGAACGAGGTTGATTTTACACATATGAGCCCCCTGGGGCTCCTGTGTTATCTAGATGCCCGCGAGAAACATGGGACCTAGACAATGGTGATTTTAGACCTTTCTCTAATTTGCTTGGATGATCAAAAAACAATGGTTTCAAGTCGAGGTTGGCCTTGATAAATCAATCAAGTTTAGTCTCGACTTGGAACCTTTGTCTTGTGGTCATCCAAACAAATTTGGGAAAGCTCTATTCATCTCGTTAAACTTTTATACAAAAAAGCTATTGAATATAATAATACATTTATTTTTTTTCGGGCGTACGAATTGAAAAATTAAAAAGAAGCAAAATTCATTGTTTCTTGTACAATTCTCGTTGGAAAAACCACTTTTTGTAACTAATAAATTTAAATAATCACAAAAAGTGAATTATTTTAATAATCATTTTAATAAAAAATATAATCTTAAAAGGCATTTTCCCATCCGAAAGTTTGACTATTTTGCAATTTTATTTTTAAATTTCAATATAATTGAAAAAATTAAAGTCAACATCTGCAAGTCGTACGTGAGGAAAGTCACGTGACCATACACCCGTAATAGCATCCAGCGTGTTTATTTATAAACGAACAAAAAAACAGGTCACGTGATAGGGTCAAGAATGCTTGGTATGTTCTTCCTGTTTTGATAAAGTGCGTGACCAAATTGCGTGACATCAACAGATTCAGACTGAAGCTAATAGCGGGATCGAACCGACAATTCAGAATATAGAACTCGGAACAAAAGCCTACAACGGAAATATCACAAAACGGCAGAGAGATTTAGCTGATTTGGCACAAACAGTGCTTAAAAATAGCTCCTTTTTGTCCATTCTACAGTTGGAAATGTTATATTTTTGGCTTGGGTGTGAGGAAATGAGTCAGTGTTGTCAAAAACTTCGACCGCTCCGGTATTAACATTATCAGCGATGATAACCAGCAAATAAGATATTTAAAAGCACGAAAGAGGATTTGATATTGAAGGTAACTTAAATTTCTAAGCTTTTGGTAGTATTTTGGTGGCAAAGTGTTCATTTTTAGAGCGTTTTTTCACAGGCTAAATCTCATGTTTTCACTTAAAGTCTGCAATTCAATTCACACTTGTCCGTTGAGAGATTTGTGTGAGATTTTCTCGTTAAAATCAATGCCAGGCACTTGGAGTCTACGAAATAAGGTTTAACGTAATGTAACGGTGTATTTTGAAATCTAAAAATACAGTATTTATATAATTTAAAAGTTTGTCTCGACTATAAGATATTCAGAAGAACTAAACTATAAGGTTTTTCGTTCTTTGTTGTTGTTTTTTTTGCGACTTTTGAGGATTTTCTGTTTAGTGATTTTCAATTCATAATTTCTAAATATATTTGAAAAAATATCGAAATTTAATTCGAAAATGAAGTCAAGTTATCCACATTAATCTTATCTACCTATTTCAAAAATCGTTGTCGCATTCAAAGCCACAGTCAACACTCTGAAGCCTGCAAAGGATTTCTTCTCTTGTTTTTTTGGTTGTACAATATATTTTGTGTCAGTATATGACCAGACAAGTTGTTACAGTGGTAGATGCATGATGAAACAAATATTTCTTTAAAGGATGTCGGTACTTCTTCTCTTGTTATCGTATTATTCATAGCATTGTTGGTTGTACGTGTTTGTGTTATATGACCATAACAATTTGTTTCAGTCGTAGATGATGAAACAAATATTTATCTAAAAAAATAGATCTCCTCGTGTAAAAGTGAACAGTTGTGTGCGCATTGGTGATTTTGTGTGCAGGTTACTTTTTTTAATTCTGATAATAATAATTTGCTTATCAAGCGCTCATTCAAGTCTGTTTTAAGGGCTGAAAGTAACAAAAATACAAATATAGTTTAAAAGCAAATTTGAACAAGTAATTACGACGCATTATAGTTTTCCAATTTAACAGAACTAGGGACCGAAACGTCAGTGAAACTATCTCATTGGGATTTTAAAAGTCACCATATTTATTGTAAAATTTTATTCCCTATTAGATTCAGATGACTCGAACCAAGTCCCCGAATGGCATTATGTACCTCTGCCACAATGGACCAAGCCGCAATGTCGAGAATTTTTGGACTGGATCTGGCAACTCTACGGGCTTGGCTCGTCCCCAGGGATGGATGAGTTCAATTGTGATGGATTGGAGTTGTTGTCGTTAACACTTGACGAATTACAGAAAAAACATGGATCAGAACAGGGATCGTTGTTGTATTTTATTGTTAGATGGCTCTGTGAGCCAGGTAAGAGTTGGTGGTTATATTAACACAGCGGTCAAAAACGACCACGCATGCGCGAAAAAAACAAGTAAAATGATCCAGCACACAAATCTGAAATTCGTACGGACTCTATAAAAACTATGGAGCGTACAACTTTCATCGATTTTAATTTCGGCTCAAAATATAAAGAAAAATATACAAAAATATAGACTCATGGTAGCTTTAAAATATGACAAAGGTTATGTACATATTCAGGGAATTTCTTATAAATCGACATTAAGAATTGTAGTCCGAAATTCCTAATGTTTACAATTAATGGCAAATTTAGCGCTGTGAAAATTTTGTCACGCATGCGTAGTCGTATATTCAGTTGTTTGTTTACACATATTTCCAGAGGCAGCCCAGGCTCTAGCTTGACTTCCCAGGTGATTTCGCGCGCGCACTTCCGTCTAGATTAAGCCAAGCAGAAGCATTTTTGTCGCATCGCCAATCCAAGATGGCGTCGTTGTTTCCAGTGTTAACCCTCTACGTCCTTAATATAGCTTTACATTTAAAATTCTATGTATTTTGGATAACAAATGCTCTCTGCTGCTCTATCAGGGATAAAAAAGAATAAAAACAAAAAGCAAGTGCCTAAAATTAACCGAAATCGTTGCTGTTTCGAGGCGCCATTTTGGAACTGTTCGTTTTGACGAAAAATCCTTTGCGCGCTTCGAAGCGAGATCACCTGGTTTCAACTTATACAAATTAGCGACTTTTTCAACTTATAAAAAAATTAATTAATTAGAAAGTCACCTAATAAATAACTAAAAAGAGGGAAGGAGAGTCGAGGTATTTAAAAAAGGGAAATTATGGCACAAATCGTTTCGATATCAACACATCGATGTATGTGTAGTTTTAAGTTATTTATTTGAATTTTTTAACTGTTATGAAACAACTCCCTTGTCGTCCCATTCTCCCGCTCACCTTTCCTAAACAGGAAGCCCATTACAATAGAAGAGACTACAATGGTTTGCCTAGACTTAAGATGAAGCGCGCATACAGTACTCATGTGTTATTGTATTGATCTGTGTTTTCTTTTTCAGCAGGATCAGTTATCTTCCGTGAAGGTAAACTTCTCATGATTTGCAATACCGTATTTACTCGAATAAGCGCCGCGGCGTTTGTTAATTTTTTCTCGATCTCACTGTCCCTTTCTTGATCGGAACTACGAATATTGGGGAGATAACTTAATGAGCGAGCGGTGAAATATAATTACTTTGAACTGAAGAATATAGCTTTTGATAAAAATCCATTTCCAGTGATGTTCTAGAGTAACATTATAGTGTTAAAATGCGGTGCTTATTCGAGTAAATACGGTAGCTCTCTATCTATTTTTTCAGTGGTTGCTTTTCCTTCCTTACCATCCTTTTCTCTGTCGTCCTCCCTTCTTTACTTCTTTGCTTCCTTCGCTGTTTTCATGCTTTTCCTCTTTCGTTCTTTCTCTCTTCCTTCCTTCTTCCATTCCTTCTAGCTATACTACCTTTCCATCCTTCTTTCCTTTCCTTTCCACTCATTTTCTCTTTCACCCTTTCTTCCCTACCCTTTTTGTATCTTTATTCCCTCCTTGCTTCTCAGTTTCTCCACTTTCCTTCTTTCTCCCTTTCTTCCTTCCTTCCTTCCTTCTTTCCTTTCTTGGCTTCCTTCCTTTGATTTCTTCCTTTTTTAAATCTCTTTTAACTCCTTCCTTCATTTTTGTTTCCATTTTATTCTACGTTTGTTTACTCTTTTTCTCCATTTTCCCTCTTCCTTCCTTCCTTCCTTCCTTCCTTCCTTCCTTCCTTCCTTCCTTCCTTCCTTCCTTCCTCCCTTCCTTCCTTTCTTTCTTCATTGATTCTCTCTTTTAACTCTTACCTTCGAACCTTTTTGTTTCTTTTAGTCTTTTTGTTTTCTTCTCTTCTCTAACACACATTATGGTTATGTTGCAGATGAAGTTAAAGAAACAAGACTTGCTGTGCAAGGTAATAACCTAATTAATAAATTTGAATATAGCTCGCGGGAATACTCAGTATTGAACCCCAGTATTACACAGGAATCCCGCCTGAGATACAGCTATTTTAAAAAAGGTTGTAACTTGTCCGGAACTCGCACATCCAGATCCTTTGGACTACTGGTTGTAATACGATTTTATTTGAGGTCTCATTCTCCAGTAGCTTAGGCTCTAGCTAATACTGCAAGCCGACCTCCAATGCTGGCACTGAGAGTGGTCACTGCCAGGGTTTTGTTTACGTTCTCAGTGGTTTTTTTACGTCCCATCTTTCAAGGTCGAGACGGGGCCTACGGTTTTATCCGAGATGAAGGTTTTGTTGCATGCTGCATGTTGCTTACCAATTAATCTAGAATTATGTTATTTAAATCATTTCAACAAAGGAATAAATTATGCTGGAAAACCCTGCAGACAAAGTTTAATGGAAAAACTCCATATTTCTGTGACCTTTCGCTGCTTGAATTCATATCATCCATAGTGCATTTCGGGCTTGGTATGAAGCAAGCAACAAAACCTTCTCCAACCTTTTTGGAAATAGCTGTACATCCACAAATCTGCCCGGATCAGACGAGGAAATCGCATTAGAATGAATTTGACTCTCTGTAATCCCGGAAATCCCAAGCAGTTACACTGGGGGAGTGTGCAAGGGGAGACGCAACCTCGTTTCCAGTACAGTGCTTTACATTTGCCCGAGCGAAGGAAAGAGCCCTAGGAACGAGGTTGGGGAACGAGGGGATAATTCCCTTGGGGGTGGGGGTGAGTTCAATTTAAATAAAATGTATTTCTTTTGTTTTTAGCTACGTTGTCAATGGGGCAGGATTCGTCCATATTGGATGGTAAGTCAAATATACTGTATATATACCCATAATTCCATTCCGTCGTAAAATGATTTTAAATTGGACAACCTTTTTAAAGTAGTTGCATACCTATAATTTATCCATTTTTGAATGACTTATCGCCATGGACACTGAACCTTTTTAAAATAGGTGTATGCCTGTAATTCCGGCCTTTCCTTCTTGGAATAACCCATCGTCTTGGACAACCTTTTTGAAATAAGTGTAAACCTATAATCTATCTTCATTTTTGAATAACGTATCGCCTCGGGACAACCTTTTTGAAATAGTTGCATACCTATAATTTATATCTTCGGTCCATTTTTGAATAACGTATCGTCTTGGACAACCTTTTTAAAATAGGTGTATGCCTGTAATTCCGGCCTTTCCTTCTTGGAATAACCTATCGTCTTGGACAACCGTTTTGAAATAGGTGCATGCCTATAATTTATCTCCATTTTTGAATAACGTATCGTCTTGGACAACCTTTTTGAAATATAGTTTTATACCTATAATTTGTCTCCAATTTCGAATGACTTATCGCCATGGACAACCTTTTTGAAAAAGGTGTAAAACGTCTGGACTTCGCACTGTACTGTTATCGGTAATCTTGGTTTTCAAATCAACATGGATATTTCCGCAAGGGTAGAAATAGTTTCCGTCTTAACTGATCGGGTCAAAACGTGAGCTACCCTGGGTGCCAGAGGAATTTTTTTCCGTTTGGTACTATGGCACTCGCGCTTCAATTCCCGCTCGCCATAATCGACCCGGAAAATAGTTCCTCTGTCACCCAGGGTAAACGTGAGCATAATACGTAGAGAACTGAGATTTTTGTTTGCGTAAACGTAAGGATGACATGCTTACACCCTAATTTTAAATGTCGAAGGTTTGGACCTCGACTTTTCGACTGCTACTGCTAGTCTTCATCAGGTGATGAGTAGACTGGGAATTGAATAACTATAATACAATAAAGCAAACTAACTTTTATACTTATCATAGTAATACTAGTGTAAATTAATTCAATGTTGACTCTTTTACTCCGTCAAAGGGATATAAAGCTCGAAACGTCAGTAAAGTTAAGTCAACATTTTTTTACGGTGTTACAAATTTCATTCTATTACCTATCGTTGATATCAAAAACCGATGCAGCCCATACTTGTTTACTCGCTAGTTTCTATTTCTATTTCTTACGGTGTTACAAATTTCATTCTATTACCTATCGTTGATATCAAAAACCGACGCAGTCTATACTTGTTTACTCGCTAGTTTACATTTAAATTACAAATGAACTATTATAACAAACTAATAAAAAAAACTGCATGCGATATCGATTTCACGATGATAATTAAACGAAGTAAAATACTATGTTAACGATTGAATACCATAGTGAGGATACTCGAACCGTAAGCACTTGACTTTTTTCATGTTATTATTTTCTGAATATTCTACTGCTCCAAAACCTCTAAGAATGAAGCAGTGATATACTCTAAGTATTACTCTAAGATACACCTAATTCAAAAAAGGTTGACGGGGCGAACGGCGATTGGCGATTGAAATTCGTATTGTCCACAGTCGTGGACAATAGGAATTTCAATCGCCAATCGCCGTTCGCCCCGTCAACCTTTTTTGAATTAGGTGTATACTCTAAGTATTCATAATAAATCTTATTTTTAAGTTATTCGCTTAAGGGATGTCGGTTAAAAAAGTAAAAAAAAAAGAAACCTCCAATGTTCACTATTCGAGTGTTCTCACTATAGTACTGTAAATGAGCTCCCAGAATAGCTGTTATTACAGTTATATGCAAATGATTTTGAAAAATGGGTTGAAGTCGAGGCTTTCGGGCGAAAACAATAGGGTTTGCCAAAAAGCCTCGATTTGAATCCATTGTTTGAAATCATTTGCATATAACTGTAATAACAGCTATTCCTATCGGTCTCAGTCAACCATTTCCAGATGATCAATTTGTACCCGTAGGGGGAGAATGATAATACACGACAACACACCAGTTGCTGTGCCAGGTCGTTTCGTGTGATTGCTTCTATTTAATGGTCGCTGCGATCGTACGTTAATTCAAACCAATTGGAATTTTCGCGAATTGTTGTAGACGAAACATTTTTTAATTTCATGGGATGTTTAAGATTTTCAGATAGAGTCAACTTTAAATTGTAGTGCTAATTTTTGATAGACCTTTTGCCAAATAATCGATCAACATCAATAATAATAATCGTGATATGATGGGGATAGAAATGATAATAAAAATATGATAAAAAAGATAGTGTTGACAACTGTAACAACAAACGAAAGAACGAACGAACGAACAGACAAACAAACAAACGAATCAACAAACAAACAGACAGACAGTATATAACCGAACAGACAAACAGACAAATAAACGAACGAACCAACACACAAACAAACAAACAAACAAACAAACAAATAAACGAACGAACGAACGAACGAACAAACACACAAACAAAAAAACGAACGAACAGACAAACAAAAAACAAACAAACAAATAAATAAATAAATAAATAAATAAACGAACGAACGAACAAATAAATAAGCAGACAAACAAATAAACGAACGAACGAACAGACAAACAAAAAAACAAACAAACAAATAAACGAACGAACGAACAGACAAAAAACAAACTATAACAAACAAACAACACTGAAACGCAAAAAAGAACGAACTACCGAACAAATAAACAAGCATACAAACAAACAAACAAAATAAACAACAGACAAACACAAACTGATTCATACAAACAAAATAATTGATATAAATTACTAAACTAAAATTATACAATACAAAAATTATTGAAATAACTTATTATTAAATATTTTGTATTTTTCCACAACTGCTCTATATTATTGCTACTAGAATTATATGTAAGATTGATCAAATAAAAAAATTAACGAATTCAAATCAAATTTGCAAAAACAATGTTTTTTCCCCCTAAAAATACCTTCACTAAAACCACTACACTCCGCTTCCTCAACGATATTTATTTGCACATCTTAATTTGTCTACAAATTATGATATTAAACCACGCATTAGACACCTGCATGATAAATTTTGTTTCCGGGTTTTTGCTTAACCAATCAGAGCCGCCATCTTGGCCTTTCATGCTCAGTCGAGTCCGGCCGTACGTATGTGAACGCGTGGGCGAGATACGTAATGATTCCAGAGCGTTCGATGCTTGGAAAAGTTACGTCAAAATCATTGCGTAAATTCGACAAAACTGCTCTAAAAACACGGCATTTGAGTCTCATTTCGCTTGATTGTCTTTAGTTATTAGTTAGGGGAAGAAAGAAGGGGTATTTTTTAGGGAACTAGGTAACTTTTCTAATTAAAATTCCAACGTTTCCGATCTGTCTCCGATGCGAACGTGCCTGCAAACTTCCGGGTCGTTTTGCTACGTGTAAAAATTTCAATCTTATTAAAATATAACTAAATAATTCTAACGTTTCCTTCACGTATTTTGACTGCTTTGTAGCATTTCTACGGTTTTTCGTGAGAGTATTGTTATCATTGAACCATTGAGGAAATAAACCATTCAAGCAAAACTTATGCAAATATCCCTCTCATAACAAAACTGATTGCATTCATTAAATTACCATCACCTCTCTAGGGAGATGAGAGAGAGATTTTATCACCCTAACCCAAAATCCAAGAAAATCACAATTTTTTACAATTATATCAAAGTCATTTTGTTAATTAGTCAATGAAAAATGTTTTTGAACTGTCAGTTAGGGGGTTTGTTATGAAAGTCATGCAGTTTTGATTCGATGTAAATTTTAGCCACCCACCCCTCCCCTGGTTGAAGGTTTCTGTATCTCGAGGTTCCTATGTGATGCTAAAAGTGTCGAGCTCGCTGCATTACAAGAGCAGCATTCAAGATTTTTCCTCCGAAAACCTCACAGAAAATGCCTTACTACTGTTCACTCCGAATATTTAGCAAAGAGAAAAAGAAAAAGAGATATAGAGGTAAGGTTGAGACTTTATTTTGCATTTACGTGATAAATCTACTTCATTTTCACAAGTTTACACGGAACGAATTTTAGATGGACGGTTTGAGTTCGTTTGAAGTCATTATGAAGCTCTAGATCTTGCTAAAACGGCTCTATCATGACACTTCTACAAACTTGCTAGCTTGTATATTCAGTTCGAAGTTCTTAAGTGCATTTTAGAGGGCTTTTCAAGCGACTTTTTTGTGGTAAACAAGCAAGAATTTGCACCCGTGTTTAACCATTCCAAGAGCTCATCGAAGCTTCCGTGTATTTGGCTCTGAATTATCTGTACTTACATAACCAACAATACCCCTAACAACTGCTTTTTTACGGCAAAATTAATCCTTGGTATATTGTTCAAGTAGAATCGAGTCGATCTATGGCTAAATATGGGAATTATATCGCGATTTTGAGAACAGAGTTGAATCAAGGAAGCTCAGAGAATACGCTGCTGAGTTCTGTACGGAGTTGTTGGATCTATTTATAGTAATTCCTTCTATGTTAGCTCTTTGAGTTTACTAAACTAAACACAGCTTATAAGCTTGCATTACAAATGAAAAATACTGTTTAAGACAAACTAGTGTAGGTTTACAAAGCAGGCTTTGAGCCACAAAGGGGGAAGAGAAATTAATAGACGGCGAAAGGGGGGAACTATATCTCTTATGAGTCATGGTAGTTTTCGAGTCTTGGTAGTTTTCTTGTTTTTTCATGCTTGTCGGAAACTAAATCTTGATTGCAAAAATATTGCTTTAAGTTAACTTTGGGTATTCTGTTAGTCCTTGGGATATAATTTAACTGGCTTTAAAGTATGACTTGTAAATTTCAAGAGCTGAAATAAACAAAGATTTGCATGGGATATGCATGCATGGAAATTTCCAAATTTAGAGCTGTCGCACTGGCAAACAACATTTTTTTATGCATTAATATCTTAATAAATGTACTTCGCCTTATCATAAATTCTCAATATACCACCAATTCGATCAAATCCTTTACTGAATCAAGAAATCTACTATTAAGTATTTGTAAATGTATTTTGCTTGAATTTGTAAAATTTTGGAAGTAATTTTTGTTTTTGTTTACCGTTTCGTGCGTTGAAAATACCGAAAATAATATGATTATTAGAAATAAATATACTCATTTACATGGGAAATTTATCTAAACATGAATCTAATTAGAAAAGTCTAAAATTATACATTATTAATGCTTTAGTTAATGTTCACCACAATTTGAAACTACTTTGGTATAATTATGTTCCAAAATTTCGCTTTAATATTTATCCTGAACTTGAGAATTATATTAATGAAACTCTAATTCAAAACTAAGACAATCCGTGCATAATATAGATATCCCATTTTTATTTGAGTGATATTTCGACACATAACATTTACACTAAAAGCTGACTAAATAGTTAAAACAATCACCAAAAATTAGAGACGAAATATTATTCTGAATTATGAAAGTTTTAGGAAAAACTTTGAAGCAAACTTATTACCCGTGTTTTAAGCTTTGAATTTAGTAGATTAAACATGGCTGTAATTGATGGAAAAGTGAAATTCTGTTTCAAGAAGAGTAGATACTTATTATATTTTTTACAAGTACTTTGCAGCGTGTTGTTTGGCGCCCGATTTCAGCAGTTTGCTTACGTTTTCGCTTTCCTTGTTTACGTGTATAAAACTCGAGATTGTATGACCTTTTCTGAAGGTCCTGAAGCTGTGCTGATAGGGAACCATTTTACCAAAAGACGACTTTAAATAAATAATAAAAAACCGTTTTAAAAGCGGTTTCAACAAGATAAACAATACGTATTTTCAATGTTGAAATAAAACAAACTCTTCAGAATTTGTAGAGTTCAAGAACTTCTAGAATAATGAACATTTTGAGGCTCTTGAAAAAAACGCTTCGTTTAATTTAAAGCTACTTCGATGTATTTTAATAACAAGCACATTACTAATTTATAATTAGCAAAGTTTTCTCAAATGTCTCCAGAATTTTTTTTAAATGTTTATATAACTCTTTATATTGACAAAACAGTATGGGTTTAAAATGAAAATTCGATTCTCCCAAATTCTATGCAAATTTCAGAAAAGGGAGGAAACATTAAAATGATTTTTTACAGTTCAAGATTAAATCAACTAGGAAAAATTGCCAATGTGATAATTTATGTTAATTTGAGTTTTTTTCGTTGTGTTTATTTGTAGGATCTAGCCGCCCTGAATATGTTAATACAGATGGTTTAAATTTGAGTAAAAATCCATCTGAAATCGTTTTGGGTAAGTGATCTATGCTTTCAAACCATTTGATATCAATTTACACCGTGTCACGTAATCAGACAAACACGTTACTAAATATATTTGTCACACAATAATATAATTGTGCTATGAAAACAACTGGAGAGGTCAAACGTATTTTTACAATTCAGCTTTAAAGTTATGGATTATTATTAGTATTATTGTCATTATTATTATTATTATTATTGTCATCATTGTTATTGATATCATTTAAACATCGGTCTGTTTAAAATTCAGCTTTGAAGTTATGGATTATTATTAATTTCATTGTCATCATTGTCATCAATATTACTATCATTATCATCATCATCAATACTGATATCATTATACAGTCAATGTCCTAACATTGTCAACCTAAAAATAACCTTTACACTGCATGTGACATGCGATTCTTTGTTTATTTTATTTTGTTTTGTTTATTTCAATTTTTTAGTGCGAATTATTGAAAAACCGTGGGCACCCAGAAATATTTTAGAAATCGATTATTGTCCGTTGAACAACTCGCAAACAACTCTAACTACAAAAGGTTTATCATACTACCAATCAGTCAAACTTCTTGCGGTGATACAGTTGTTTCTGAGTTGCTCAACGGACAATAAACGATTTCTAAAATATTTCTGGATGATTTACAATTATGCTAGTATCGACCATTAAGACAAATTCATGTTGTGTGACGTGACATTTTTTTTTAGTGTTAATGCCTTTTTTAGTGGTCAATGTCAATGACAATAACTATGATATTAATAAGTGTTTTCTTTTCTAGATGAAAAAGAGAAAGACAATCTAGGTGATTGCACATGTCCTAAAAAGACAGAGAACGAGAACAACACTTCCGGTAAGACTACTTATATTTTTACACCAAATATATTATTATTATACACTCATATAGCTGCTTCAAGTAGTCTTCATTATAGAGTACCATATAATGCTACTCATTTATAATAGTACTTTTCGTATTATATACTTCTTATTATTATTATTATCATCATCATCATCATCATTATTATTATTATTATTATTATTACAACTATTATTATTATTATTATTACAACTATTATTATTATTACAACTATTATTATTATTATTATTATTATTACAACTATTATTATTATTATTATTATTATTATTATTATTATTACAACTATTATTATTACAACTATTATTATTATTATTATTACAACTATTATTATTATTATTATTATTATTATTATTACAACTATTATTATTATTATTATTACAACTATTATTATTATTATTATTATTATTATTACAACTATTATTATTATTATTATTATTACAACTATTATTATTATTATTATTATTATTGTTACAACTATTATTATTATTATTATTATTATTACAACTATTATTATTATTATTATTACAACTATTATTATTATTATTATTACAACTATTATTATTATTATTATTACAACTATTATTATTATTATTATTATTATTATTACAACTATTATTACTATTATTATTATTATTATTATTATTATTACAACTATTATTATTATTATTATTATTATTACAACTATTATTATTATTATTATTATTATTATTATTATTATTACAACTATTATTATTATTATGCCTCGTTTTGTCAATATAAATTAGAGTAAGCTATCATGTGTAGTTATAAGCTGGGGGCACTTCCTTTTGTCTAAGTGATAGGAGGGATCACACTTCCTTGAGGACTGAAACTATTTCCTGTGTGTATCTTTTAGGCTTCTGTCCTCAATGTTAAATAATACGTAATATTATAAACGTTAAAAACACATAGTTATATGCATCTTAAGAAACTATTATTAATATTAATATTATTATATGACTCTGTACCTGTAAGTGTCTTTTTTTCTTGGCGTTGTTACCAAAACGGTTAGCTGCCAAGAACATCGTGCAGTCTTACCTTATAGGGGTCAAAATCAACAAGGCTTTACAGTGAGGACACACGAACCATGAACACTTGACTTTTTTCGGCTTATTATTTTCTGAACCTTCTACTGCTTCAAAACCTCTAAAAATTAAGCATTGAGTTCAGATACACTAAGTGTTCATAATAATGATTATTTCCAAATCTTTTTGCTCAAGGGATGTGGGTTAAAAAAGTAACAAAAAGAACTCAGTGTTCACATTCACAGTGTCCTAACTGTAATACTTTTTTTAAATTATGCATGCTTTGTAGGATAGGTAATATAATGAAATTTGTAGCACCATAAAAAATGTTAACTTAACTTTGCTGACTTTTCAAGTTTTAGCCCTTCATTGGAGTAAAAGGCTTTTATTCTTTACTCCGAGGAAGGGCTAAACGTCAGTAAATTAAGTTAAGTTAACGTTTTTAAGGTGTTACAAATTTCATTCTATTACCTATCGTTTATATCAAACACTGATGCAGCCTATACTAGTTTACTCCCTAGTTTCCATTCATATGTTTTAGAGGTTATTTTCAAAATCAACCACTGATCAACCGTATAACTTCAACTTCAATTGTACTAATTATAAACCTCTTTGTCATTTCACAGCTTCACTTACCCCTCCCCCCAATGGACTCACATCACCAAATCTACCCATCTCCCCTAAGTACTCTGGATCTAGACTCTGGCCGCCAGAGAGTCATCCAACCAATGGGATGACAGCAGCATTACGATCACCGTCATTCCCATTGCGTAATGGTCTACCTCCCATCCCCGCTCTCATCCCCTCACCAACTAGCCCTGGAATGAAGAGGTTTTCTCACTTCAAGCAAACTATCAGCCCTGGAAAATCCCCTAGGGGTACCCCTGTGGTGACTAATGGTAACATCTTATTGCCGACAAGAAGAGATTTGCACCCCATCGAGACGACTAGAATAGAGAGCTTCTCAAGATCACCTGTCTTCGAAAAATCTTTTGTGGTGTCAAGAAAGAGGGAACACTCGCCGGAGAAGAACCACTTTAATTTTGAGACTTCCTTTATTGCCGCAGCAACCAAGAAGCCTTTTGTTTCTATCGGTAAACCACTTTATCCTCCCTCCACAAGCCAAGTACCTGACATACTCCCTAGTACAACGGCTAAGCCCTTATATGGCTATGGCATTCATTCCATGCCAATGGTACCAAATGGCCCTGGTGGTCCAGGCAGGGACATTCCACGTATGTCCAGGAGGGACCCTGTGGTACCTACACGATTAAGCGACTACGAGCTAGAGCACTTTGGAGCCTTACATCATAAATTTACCCGTGAAGTAAAAGGCCCTGATGATGGGACCAAATACCAAAAGGGCTTCAAAAACGGTCACGTGACTGTCAAGAACGGTCACGTGAGGAACAATATCGCTAAGAAAGAACCCACTAAAGTGCCAGTAAATACCACACTGCCTAACAACAAGCCAGTCCTTAGCAACAATGTTGAATCTGTACTCTCACCGAAGTCAAGCGACGAGGATAGTGCTATTTCAACGATATCTCCCAATTCACCGTTTCAACGCGAGGAGTTAAAAACGCAAGTAGACAGAAAACGGAGAATAAGCTCAAGCTCAACAGACTCCGGCCACGAGGAACCACGGGAAGGTATGGGACCGAATTTACTAGAGCACACACATTAAAAATATGAAATAAAAACAATGTTTATACCGTCAAAAAAACATCACAGTACTCTAATATAACAATAGAATTGAGGTTCTTGGACGTACAGTAATATGGTTTTGGCCTGACTCAGGTCCATGTTAGCACGAGCACAGCGAGTGTTAAAATGCACCCTGAGAAAAGCCAAAAACATATTTACGCCCAAGAACCTCAACTCTATTACTATTAGAATAACTTTATAGGGCATTTATTAAGCGAGAAAAGGTCGTTCTCATTCAAAAGAGCAACGATCTAATCTGAGCTGGCTAAAAAATATTTTAGTCGCTGATTTGTTCATTTTAGCCCGAAAAATGCGCCACAATACCCTAATAGAGCAATACCCTAGAAACCAGAGGGTTTATTGATCTAGTATTTGTATTTATTATTTGAACGTCTGTATTCGTTATACAAACTATCAAATTTAGAAACGCTAAAGCAAGTAGAAAATAACCCGGAAAATAACCAGGGTACTAGAGCACACACTTGCAGTAAAAATAAGAAACGAAACAATGAAACTTACACACTATTTATTCGTGGTCACTGAACGGAACTGAAATGTCTATTGTTAAATACGCAAGCGTGTTGAAACGTGTTACGTATTTGAAATACCAATAATTGCGCATGGGTGAACTTAACAATGTTGAAAGAGCAGAGCAAACGACTTCAACTCCGATTCAACATTCCGGAGATTGAATACGTTTCAACACGGTTAAAAGGGGGTGGCAAACGGCTTGAACATTGCCATTCAACAAAATTGAACGGATGCTGAAGCAAATGTTGAAGCCTTTTGCTCAGGCCCTTGACTCGTGAAATAAGATGGAATCGTTTTAATGGCCTTGTTGCGTAACGTAAGGGCTATTCTATTGTGTACCAGCCTCGTACGTAACTCAATATCGTAGACTTGTTTGCATGGGCCGTTTCAGCTTACTTGTCGTTTGACCCTTTTCACGTAGTTGCCACGTGTTGCCACGTCGTCAATATGTTAGCCTGCGTAACGGCTCTTGGGATTGGGGAGAGATTGGGGCGAGAAGGGGAGGGAGGGGAGGATAGAGAGGGACTCTACGCAGACTATCAACATGTAGTAAATAACGAATGTAGTTGTTGTAATCGAGCGCCGATATAATAGGGATAGTTAGTGTTAGTGTGTATGATATCACGGAAGAGCACTGTTTGTGATAGCGGTAGCGTGTGTGGAGTAAACCTTACGGAAGAGCCCCATGCAATGGGGATAAAGTTAGTGTGTGCGACCTCACGGAAGAGCACTGATGAGTATAGTGGTAGTGTGTGGAGTAAACCTCACGGAAAAGCCTCAATGGGGATAGTGTTAGTGTGTGTGGCCTCACGGAAGAGCAATGATGGGGGTGGTGTTAGTGTGTGTAGTGAACCTCACGGAAGAGCCCCAATGTGGAGTGTTAGTGTGACATTACGGAAAACAATGATGAGTATATTGTTAGTGTGTGGAGTGAACCTCATGGAAAAGCCCCACTGGCTGGGGATAGTGGTAGTGTGTGTGACCTCACGGAAGATGGTTGTAAAATACACGCTTAAATCGAAAAATCTAATCATCTAAGCAGCGAGCGACTAGTGTAGACTCACAAACCGTCACAAAGGAAGCTCAAATTTAAGACACCATATATTTATATGCACAAGTTTAAAATTATTCGTACTACTATTTAATTTGTCTTTGATAATTATTATGTTACATGGACCTTTTACAGCGCGACGCACCTTACCGTGGCCACCTAATTAAAGTTTTGTACAAGTTAACCAATCAGAAAGCGAGAATTTGACCTTAATATAAAAGACACGCCGATTGTCAAACGGTAAACACTTTGAAATGTTCAAAGCGAAGAAGACAAGAGTGAAGTGGCTGAAAAACCTCTCAGGATGTTTAAATTTGAAAAGGTGTAGCAAATAATTTGAAAAGAGAAACTTTTGAACGCTAAGCTAACTTGTACAAAACTTTAATTTAGGTAAGGTGGGTCTCGCTGTAAGATATGCTTTAATTAAGCCGATATTATTATTTTGCTCGATGTCTTATTTGAGTATGTTTTCCATTTTGATATCTTATTTCTGTATGTTTTGTTTTTAGTTTGTTCAAGCCCGTCCAAGTTACCAACAACCGGCATTCGAAAAGTTGGACGTAGAAAACGTAAGTATCATAAAGGAAAATACGTAATAAAATACGTAACTGCTTACGTGAAAAACGCCATAATTTTCCATAGCTTGCGTCACATCCAGAATTTTTCTGGCGTTTCGACTTTTTTTACGGTGTTACAAATTTCATTCTATTACCTATCGCTTATATCAAACACCGACGCAACCTTTACTAGTTTACTCGCTAGTTTCCATTTTTACGGTGTTACAAATTTCATTCTATTACCTATCGTATATATCAAATACCGACGCAGCCTATACTAGTTTACTCGCTAGTTTCCATTTTTTACGGTGTTACAAATTTTATTCTATTACCTATCGTCTATATCAAACACCGACGCAACCTATACTAGTTTACTCGATAGTTTCCATTTTTTACGGTGTTACAAATTTCATTCTATTACCTATCGTTTATATCAAACACCGACGCAGCCTCTACTAGTTTACTCGCTAGTTTCCATTTTTTACGGTGTTACAAATTTCATTCTATTACCTATCGTTTATATCAAACACCGACGCAGCCTATACTAGTTTACTCGCTAGTTTCCATTTATATTCCTTTAATATAATTTTCTCATGTTTCCATAGAAACGCGTTCCCTGCACTTATGGGAGTTTCTCAAGGAACTACTAGAGAACGAGGAAACATGTCCACGGTACATCACATGGATATCACGTGAAGAAGGCGTCTTCCGATTGGTCAACTCAAGTGCCGTGGCGAAACTATGGGGTCAGCGGAAAAACCGTCGAAACATGAACTACGAAAAGATGAGCAGAGCGCTGAGGTACTATTACGAGAGGCACATTTTAGAGAGGGTGCCCGGCCAGAGGCTCATCTACAAATTTGCACCCGATACGATGAAGGACTGTAATTTTAGTTTCATGAAAAAAACCACGACCACGTGATGACAACATACGTATCCCTAGCAACAAAGCTGTTGTAGGTAACTATAGTGATATATATATAAGCTTCCTTAGCAACCAAGATATTAGTGACTATAGATACCTTTACGTATCCCTAGAAACCATGAAGATGATGTAGGAAACTAAAGCGATACTAGCTTAGTTATACATAGTAACTAGGTTACCTAGGTAACACAGGTTGACTTCATTGGCAACCAAAGTTTCTAATAGCAACCATAGTGTTTTCATGGTGAAAACACAAGCGTCCAGGTAATGTCATAGCAACTTACTTTATCGCAAATGACATTCTACGTAACCATGGAAATGGGTTTGTAACCATGGAGATAACTATGGGGTTACTATGACAACGGTGCCAATTGACAGTAACCGTAGAAACGTAGGAATGTTTTGATTGAATATTGAAAGTAGTCTAGTTTGATTATTTTCACATTACTTCTATGAAGTAGCAGCCGATTTTCTATTCTATTTTTGTAAATACATTAACACATATCCACATCACTTGTCGTTACTTGTGTTGTCACGCAATACTTACTGTAACGCAATCCTCTGTTATAAGCAATTTTAAGCAGTGTGTTTTTCGAGTCACGCAGTTTTGCATCGTGAGGAATAAAAAAAATATTCATATAACATTTTGATTGGTTAAAAAAAAAAACGTATGACGCAGTTATCGACGATAAATCGTTGCGTGACAGCTCAAGTAACACATTGCATAAGAAAATTAATATCTGTACTGGATTTTCTTCATCCTGAGTTTTGAAGTTGAGGTCAATGTATATAACTTGTGGATCAAGGAAACCAAAAAAACTATTTTAAATCGAAATTTTTGTATTGTCAAAAAAAAAAAAAATCCTGAAAAGTCCGCGTTGTGTGACACTGTGACAATGCGTGACATTTGTTTATTGAAAAAAAATGTACAAAAATGGTTACCTACAACCACTATAAATATCATTTGTGTATTTTTCATAATGCTCAAATAGAGCTGAAAACAATTATTTGATTATAACTAATTAGCACTTACGTTAGCAATAACGTAAATAGACAAACTGCATACGCAGTAAAACGTAACTGGTTTGATTTACGCATCGCTTTTAACAAGCTTTAATTTTAGGTTTCGCAATAATAAATAATACCGTAGTTGATGTACGTAATTCCCGTATCACGACACGTAAACAACGCAAGAAAACGCAAACGAAAGCCATAATAAACATATTGAAATTACATAACTACGTAAAGATTTGGTTTTACGTCTTAAGGCCCGTTTACACTAGCAATTTTGTCGCGCTACTTTGAACATGCTCAGCATTTAGTGCAAATTTAGCTGCGGCGTTCTGTCTCCTACATTCGAGCGTATTCGAAATTGCGGCGACAAAGCTGCGATAAAATCGCCATTGAAATCGCAGCTCTTGTCGCGCCATAAAATTGCTAGTGTAAACGGGCCTTTAATAAGAGATTTTGAATTTTTGTTTACATGTCGCGATTCTAGATACAATTAACGTAACATGTTTAGTTTTACGTATATAAACACGCAACGCACTTAACTACGAATTATACTTATGTAAGATCGCAATTATGTATTTCAGTGCGTTACAAGCGTACGGATTTTGATTTTACGTCGCGTTTCCCTGAGAAAGGGAGCCGCGTTAGTTTCTTTATAATAACGCAACGAAACTAAAACATTGATGTAAATTATAAACGCATTTTGTAATCAATAAGATGATTAATTAGACGGTTTTGTCAATTTCAAGATTATATTTTTGATAAAAGTTACAAATGAAATAAACTTTGAAAAAGTGGTTTATAAATGTGGTGTTCGTTTTATGTAGCGTTTTACGCAGTGCAATTGGTCTCGTCAACTTAAAATTCTTCCTTTACCTTAAAGACATACAGTATTTCAGTCGAATAAACGCCGCGGCGCTTATCAAACTTTTTTTTCGATCCGCAGTCCCCTTCTTGCCCGGTTGTACGAAGCCTGAATAGCGCTATCCACTGGATAAATCCTTATCCTGAGGATAAAATCTATAAAAAACCTATGCAGTGGATAACTTTTATCCGTGGATAACTTTATCCACCCCTCGTACAACCGGCCGCCTCAGAACTAAGAATATTGGAGAGATAACTTAATGGGCGAGCGGTGAAATATAATTACTTTGAACTGAAGAATATAACTTTTGTTAAAAAATTATTTCCAATGCTGTTGCAAGGGAGCACGGCAGACTGTTGTTTGAATATATTCGATCTTTTGAATATTTTCGTCAATCGACTGACCAGTAGAAATGCGGGCGCAAATACCATTGCGGAGCGAGTCCCGCAGGGCCGGAGTAATGTACGAATGTCGCCCGAGAGTTGTAAGTCCCCGCGAGCCCGCATTTTTCACTTGCTAGCGGATAGCCCATTAATTTACCAAAAGCCGTTGACGATGTAATCAGTATAACTTTCAAAAGATCGAATATATTCAAACCACAACAACAGTCTGCCGTGCTCCCTTGGCTGTTGTAGAGTAACATAGCGTTACAAATGCGGCGCTTATTCGAGTACATACGATAGGCCTATGCAATAGAGTGGTAAAGTGTGACGTCAGTTGCCATGGATTCCAGGACGGGGAAATATTTGGCTCGCGGTCATACGTGGGTGTCTCTTCACAGTTTTCTGCGCCATCTAGAAAGGTAGCTGGGATTTTGCATCGCAGCGAGACGAACGTTGAGCTTGCAATAATACAGGCACATGAGTTATATATTCCGCAAGGTGTTAGAAGATGTCTAATTCAAAATACAACACATCTTTAATTTCAACGCCAAGAAAGAAAGAACGAAACAATATCTAGGCCTGCAAACCAAAAAGGCCGTCATAATTTTAGCCTCCTATGCAGCCGCTCCTTTGTATCGTCACTTCGCACAACTCCTTACTTCATCTTTAACATTTTTAATGCTAATTAAAAATATATATAAAAATCTTATTTTGTATATCTGGATGTACATCTATTCTCGGTTAAGTGCTCGATACATTTAATATATGTAGAGCGTTATAGATTGTCAATTACAGATAGATCAAAGACAAGACATACTCAGAGTTTCACGCTTATGTGATCATCAGACAGGCTTTAATCTTTTAAGACTTTAATTAAAGTCTGTCTGAGTCGCGCATGCAAACGTGAAACTCTGAGCAACAACTAAAATAATATATATATTTGTATATATATATATTTACCTTTTATTCCCCATTGTCATCATCATCATTAGACAGACTTAAATCACATTAAATAAAGACAGTTCACAGGCAGCCCAACTATTCTATGAGGATTTTTTTTTTTTTTTTAATGACTGAATTAAGTTATTTTTTCCGCGCGCCGAACGCCATATTGGAAAAGTCTGATCTTTCGTTAATCATTGAGCGCGAACGGATTGGACTCCTGTGGCTTTTCGTCAAACTCGCGTGGTGTCGAAGAGGGTAGAATTTCACAAAATACAAATCTCTTAGATTTCTGTCGTGAGTGAGAAAGTCACCTATGATTATCGATTCCGCACGACAAACCAACCACCGCCCACCTGTGCGCTCAAGTCAAGTAGCAAAGGAGCAAAGTACTTTCTTTTCAATAGGCGCGCGGTAAAAATAATATTATTCGCTTTAAAAAAATTCCTCAGATAGACTAGTTGGGCTGCCTGTGGACAAGTATGAACTTCGGACAAACAATACAGTCTGTCTGATGATCGTGCAAGCGTAAGACTCTGAGTAACAGCTTAAGTGATGTCTTGCCTTTGATCTATCTACAATTTACAATCTTAATCTAATTTCAGGGTCGATCGTGACAAGGGATGTTTTCTCGTGATTGATCCCGATTTGTTACACAAACGTTTGATCCCTGATCTCAAAAGTTCGCGTATTTGATCCCTGATCCCACAAAATGTTTTTACCCTGAATTTAATCATACAATCCCGATCGATCGGACTATGTGATCCCCGATCCCAGGCATGTGATCCCTGATCCCACATCCCTGAATTTATTGATACGATCCCGATCCCTCTTCTGTTATCCCTGATTCCAGCTGATCTATGTGATCCCCGATCCCAGGCATGTGATCCCTGATCCCACATCTCTCGTCACGACCCTTGTAGAAGGCACAAATGTAAAAATTGGACCCAAATGTAATAAAGGTCCCAAATGTAATAAAGTTTGGTCACAAACGTAATAAACTTTGGTCACAAATGTAAAAAACTTTGGTCACAAATGTAATAAAGGTCACAAATAAAATATTTTTGCATCAGTCTCAAGGCAAAAACCCTAATTGTGATTTTAATGTTGCAAACTCAATATCCATATCCAGTTTGTTCCCAGTTGCTATAAGATCACATTTTTTACAATTTCCAAATATATTTAGTTTTCAAAACAATTCACAACATTAATCCTAGTATTATAAAAAAGTTTTATTAAACTCAACTTTTACATTAGACAATCAATAATAGACAATAAAAGGTATATTAAAGCTCTACCCTGATTACCATGTTACTCAAATCAACTTAGTCTTTGATTTCGTATCAGGGTATCATAAAGATCTAGTAAATAAGCTTAATAATGTAGGAATACCGGACAGCATGAATGTTATTAGGAAATGTCAGAAATGGATAATAGGACAGAACTGTGAAATTGTCAAAGCACTTTACAAGCATAAATGATCAGATGTCAGTCTATATAAAATTACTAAGGAATTGCTTAGAATTCATTCCGCAGTTTCACTAAGAGATACACTTGTCAACACGTCAAAGTTTAAATAAACGAAATCATAATAATTATAATGATGATGATGATGATGATGATGATGATGATGATAATGATGTTAAATGTTTCCTGAAAAATACATGATAATATTATTATTATTATTATTATTATTATTATTATTATTATCATTATCATTATCATTATCATTATCATTATCATTATCATTATCATTATTATCATTAATATTTTCATTATCATCATTATTGTCAATATTGTTGCTGCTGCTTTGTTTTTATTTCAAACCAAAGGTTATTATTACATTTGGGTCAAAAATGTATTACATTTGGGTCCAAAGTTTATTACATTTAGAACTTTTATTACATTTGGGTCCAAAGTTTATTACATTTGGGACCTTTATTACATTTGGGTCCAATTTTTACATTTGTGCCTTCTACACCCTGCATTTTTGTCTAATTTTCTTTCTTGGCTTCACCGTTCTCTTGATATTTTCGTACTTTTCTCGTGATGTATGCGTGAAGATAAAAGTTAGAGAAAAGGACGATGAAAGAAGCCATGTAACCCATACAGGCATATTGCATCCACAGGGGGAACTTACAATGTGTTTTTAGACTGACGAATCCATGGGCCATCACGGTACAGAACTGAAACTGTAGACAAATAGATAAATAAGTAAATGGATGGAGGGAGGGAGGGAGGGAGGGAGGGAGGGAGGGAGGGAGGGAGGGAGGGAGGGAGGGATGATACAATGAAACAATGAATGCATACATTAATGAATAAATGAATGGATGGATGGATGGATGGAGGGAGGGAGGGAGGGAGGGAGGGAGGGAGGGATGATACAATGAAACAATGAATGCATACATTAATGAATAAATGAATGGATGGATGGATGGATGGATGGATGGAGGGAGGGAGGGAGGGAGGGAGGGAGGGATGATACAATGAAACAATGAATGCATACATTAATGAATAAATGAATGGATGGATGGATGGATGAATAAATAAATAAATAGATTAAAGGATGAACGAATGAATGAATAAATGAAAGAATAACTGAATACATGAATGAATAAATGAAACAATAAATGAAACGAATCTGTGAATGGATAAACGAATGAATGGATAAACGAAATGATGAATGAATAAATAAATGAATGGATGAATAAATGAATGAATGAATAAATGAATTGATGAGTGAATAAATAAATGAATGGATGAATAAATGAATGAATGAATAAATGAATGAATGAATAAATGAATTGATGAGTGAATAAATAAATGAATGGATGAATAAATGAATGGGTACATGTAAATGAATGAATGAATGGATGAATTAATGAAACAATGAATGAATGGATACATGAATATATCATGCACTATCGATTACATTAAACGAAAGCTTCACATGTATTGTAATATGTGCTTATCTGATGTTGCGTATTGCAAAAGGCTTCGTTCGATTTTGTTGAATGGCAATGTTGAAGCCGTTTGCCACTCCTTTCAACTTGTTCAAACGTGTTGAATCGATGTTGAGTTAATGTTGAAAATGTCCGGGAAAATGGCTTCAACATTGTCATTCAAAGCTATTCAACAAAATCGAATGGAAGTTGAAACAAATGTTGAAACCGTTTGCCCGGGCCTTAACGATCGCTACTTATGGCTACTTCAGCCACGCGGCTTACATGCAATAGCTGTTATTACAGTTATATGCAAATGATTTCAAACAATGGATTCAAATCGAGGCTTTCGGGCAAACCTATTGTTTTCGCCCGAAAGCCTCGACTTCAACCCATTGTTCAAAATCATTTGCATATAACTGTAATAACAGCTATTATGATCAAGCGTATGGATTATTCTTACCAACTGAAACTGGGTCAGGAATTTCTTCCACCAGAGGAATTTCTTTAGAGTCGGGAAAACTGATAGACCATAATATGCATACATCATGACGTGGACAAAGGAATTAATTAATGCACCAAAAAAAGCTGAAATCAAAACGAACATTCAGACATAATGCTCCATCAATAGTCCTTTTCACAGTTCCGTTCAGTGACCACGAATGATAGTTCCAAGTCGAGGTTCGCCTTGTTGCGCATGATAAATCATAGTTTTGCTATGCGCAATAACGCGAACTTCTACTTGGAACTATTTATAGAATCAAGGATGGCACAGTTGGTTAGTGCGCGGCGTTCTGTGCAAGAGGTCCCGAATTCGATTCCCAGTGAACTCGCATCCTTGTTTCAACTTCTCTTCTTTCCGTGTAGCTTTAAGGACGGGGCCTATTAATTAAAAAGTAATGTCTTCTTCAAATAACTATGTGAGTTGTTTTAACCCTTTAGAGGGTTCTTCAAATCTGGCTAGAAAAGGTGGGGTCACCGGGCAGTTAAGAGAAATAATGAGCCTTAAATATGGCTGACGTCACGATTTTACTGGTATCGACAAATAAAAATGTTTTTCAAAGGATTTTCATTGGAACATCTCTTTGATAGCGGTAAAGAATCAACAAGTAATTTTCTAATAGGAATATATATTTTTTAACGTATTTTCAAAAGTTAGTAGTGAAATATGATTTTTTTAGCATCGCGATTTCTATTTTACGAGGTTCAGAAAATTCGAATTTTTGTCTATTTTCCATTCAAAAATCAGTTGCTTTTTCGAAATTTTACATCAAAACCATTGTTTAACATGTTTTTAATAATTGCAGTTGTAAAAAAATTGGGGTTACCGGGCGTTTTAAAAAGTTATCGCGTGGTAAACTTTGCCGCCGAAGATCATTAAAAGACAATTTCTTTCCGGTCCCCTCCCTACTAAGTAAAGAAATTCGTCATCATAAGTGCATTGTGGGACTGTTTTTATAAAAAAAACCCTACCGTCGCGTCTACCATCGTTAGATGGTTTTTTATTTGTATTTTGTCATCTTTTGAGGTAAGATAGCGCGTTAAAATGAAAATTATGTAGATGCGCAGTAGCCTGCGCAGTGCAAAATAGTAGGCCCCGTCCTTAATTAAATACCCGTAAAACGGAGCACTGATGGAGAGAGGGAAGTAAAATGAGCGCACCGTCGGCTCTCGTGAAGATCAGCTTCGGCTGAAGGGACTTCCGACGTAAAATACTATTCTTTACTTTACTTATTCGTGGTCACTGAACGGAACCGTGAAAAGGAATTATTAACTATCCATAACTCGGTATAACTTTACTCATCTTTTGAGTAAATCAAATCATTTCATTTATCTATTCATCCATCCATTTATCCATTCATTCATCTATCCATCCAAAAATTGAATAATTCATTCCCTTGGTTATTCATTTATCTAATCAACCATCCATTTATTCACCAATCAATCTATTCATTTTTTTCATCCATCCATCCATTCAATCATTTCATTCAATCATTCCATCTATTCATCCATTAATTATTCATTCATTCAACCAATTCTCCATATCCATTCATCCATCTATTCCACCATCCATTTATTTATTTATCCATTAATCCTTTATTCCTTCATTCAACCATCCCGTTATGCCATTCATTAATTGAACCATCCATTAATCCATTCACTTATTCAACCATCCATTCATTTATCCATTCATCCATCCATCCAACCATTCATTCACTTATTCAACCATACATCCAACCAACCACTCATCCATTTATTCAACCATCCATCCAACCATCCATTCATTTATTCAACCATCCAACCATTCATTCATTCAACCATCCATCCAACCAACCACTCATTCATTCATCCATTTATTCAACCATCTATTCATTCATTCATCCATCCATCCAACCAACCATCCATTCATTCATTTATCCATCCAACCATTCATTCAACCATGATACGAACCATCCATCCATCCATTCATTCAACCAACCAACCAACCACTCATTCATTCATCCATTTATTTATCCATTCATTCATCCATCCAACCAACCATCCATTCACATGATTCATCCATTTATTCAACCATCCATCCATTCATCCATCCATTCAACCAACCACTCATTCACATGATTCATCCATTTATTCAACCATCCATCCATCCATCCATTCATCCATCCATTCGTTTATTCAATCATCCATTCATTCATTCATCCATCCATTTATCCATTCATCCCATTCACTCAACCTTGTTCCCAGGGCCCTCTCCCTTCGCTTTTGGGTAAAGCGAAGGGAGAGGGCCCTGGGAACGAGGTTAAGTTGCCCATTCACTTACATTGGCCTCCAGCCACCCATTTCATTCCAATCCACCACCACATCACCATGGTAGCGTGGTGGTAAACATGTAGAAACGATATCTGATTGTTCTTTTTCCTAAGAACAAAAAATATCTAGAAACAGAAAAGAAATGAAATTATAAGAAACAGGCTCCCATTTAAATCTGATTGGTTGATCTGTGTGTTTATAGCACACATCAGCAAAATTTGCATAAGTACAGATTTAAATGGGAACCTGTTAAGAATCTCATGGTACGTATAGTGATCATATTTGTATGTATGTAATTTGTATTACTGTAGCCAACATATACACTTTACAGAACATGAAAGGTAAAATTGTGCTACTGCATGAGTGATTATTCAATCTTCAGATAGAGCGAAAACACTAGAACCATGAAACTGACTAAATAGTTACTAAATAAAAACTATTACTTATAGAAACTATTTCGTTTTTATTTCATGGTACGTTCTAGTGTTTTTGCTCTATTCAAAATAACAAAAAAAAATATGTTCAAATATATGTTGAAAGCTTTAGTGCTCCTCACACCCTTGTTCACTGGAGTTTCAGTGTCAAGCAAAACAGGTCAGAGAGTTACGTTGTAAAAGTGAAGGGAATTGATCAGGGGTAATGGGTACTTTAATGTCATGTGAGGAAGCTTGGTGCAGGAAAAGTAAAGACAGTTTTGTGGATGTATAGTGCGCATGCACTACTTACTGTATCAAGGAATTCAAACATCTTTGACACATAAAACCACCAAAGCACAACAGCTATCTGTAATGATATGATTAATCATTACTACAAATATTATAATAAATGATGATGGTGATGGTGATGGTGATGATCGATGATGATGGTGATGGTGATGATGATGGTAATGATGATGATGGTGGTGATGATGATGATGGTGATGATGATGATGGTGATGATGATGATGGTGATGATGATGATGATGGTGATGATGATGATGGGGGTGATGGTGATGGTGATGATGGTGGTGATGATGATGGTGATGATGATGGTGATGATGATGGTGGTGATGATGATGATGGTGATGATGATGATGATGGTGATGATGATGATGATAAGAGTGATAATGATCTATGATAATGGTGATGATGATGGTGATGTTGATGGTGATGATGTTAATGATGGTGATAATGATGATTATAATGGTGCAAATGATGATGATGATCTATGATGATGGTTACAATGATGGGTTGATAATGATGACTGGTCATGTTGTAGACTGCGAACAGTCCCTTCTTTCCCTCCAGATTCTGAGGAAAACAAGAGAACAATGAGCATTTGAATAAAACACGGCCGAGTGGGGATTGGGAGTAGGGGGAAGGGGGAGGAGCAACAAGGCTTTTCCTCTCCCATCCCCGACTCGCCCCAATCCCCGCTCGCTCATTTTATTTAAGTTAGAATTTTCTGAGGGGAAAGTAGCGACTGCTCGCTTTCTAGTCATGTTGATGGTAGTGCAGATGCTGGTGATGATATCAATGATAATTGTGATGATGATAATGATAATGATAATAATGATGATAATGATGATGATAATGTTTGTAATGATAATAATGATGATAATGATGATGATAATGTTTGTAATGGTAATAATGATGATTATGATGATGATAATGTTTGTAATGGTAATAATGATGATAATGATGATGATAATGTTTGTAATGGTAATAATGATGATAATGATGATGATAATGTTTGTAATGGTAATAATGATGATAATGATGGTGATAATGTTTGTAATGATAATAATGATGATAATGATGATGATAATGTTTGTAATGGTAATAATGATGATAATGATGATGATAATGTTTGTAATGATAATAATGATGATTATGATGATGATAATGTTTGTAATGATAATAATGATGATAATGATGATGATAATGTTTGTAATGGTAATAATGATGATAATGATGATGATAATGTTTGTAATGATAATAATGATGATAATGATGATGATAATGTTTGTAATGGTAATAATGATGATAATGATGATGATAATGTTTGTAATGATAATAATGATGATAATGATGATGATAATGTTTGTAATGATAATAATGATGATTATGATGATGATAATGTTTGTAATGATAATAATGATGATAATGATGATGATAATGTTTGTAATGGTAATAATGATGATAATGATGATGATAATGTTTGTAATGGTAATAATGATGATAATGATGATGATAATGTTTGTAATGGTAATAATGATGATAATGATGATGATAATGTTTGTAATGGTAATAATGATGATAATGATGATGATAATGTTTGTGATGATAATACGTTTTTTAAATAATAATGGTAATGATTATAATAATGATGACAATGACGCAGGATAGTATATAAACTCACTCTCAGTTCTTTAGGATCATCACTATACGTAACTTGCTGACATCTGTAGCTGTAGCCTGCATCCATTGAAGCTAACAAAAGCTGAAATATAATATTAGACGTTTAATATATGAGCATAAACCACAGGGAGCCCAAGCTCTCTCACTTGTGATCTTTTACAGTAAATGTATGGAGTCGCGAGATATCCTTTCGCTGTGCCTTAAATATACAATAATAAAAACTTTTTTTTACGTAGATAGTTGTGTATAATTGTTTTCTAGTCTGTGACCGAGTTTTAGCTCAATTAGAGCGATTTTGGGGTATTTTCGTCAAAATCGCTCTAATTGAGCTAAAACTCTGTCACAGACTAGAAAACAATTATACACAACTATCTACGTAAAAAAAAGTTTTTATTATTATATATTTGAGGCACAGTGAAAGGATATCTCGCGACTCCATACATTTACTGTAAAAGATCACAAGACAGTGATGAGCTTGGGCTCCCTGTGCATAAACATGTCACAGTATCAGTAGTTTACAGCCAGAGTAGTATTAGTTATTTACATTGAATTAATTAATGTTCAATTTAAAGATTTAAAAATCTTTGACATCCAATTATCTATTTACTCCTTCATTCACTAATTCAAAACAAATAGAAAATACAGAATTCCAAATGAATGACTTTTATTGGCCTACCCTTTAGTCTATGCATAGTTACACGTAGCCCACCCCTGTACAATGCACAACAATTACCCCAAAATACCCCCAGTGTATTGCTTAATGTTTCATGGCCCACTCTTTTTTTCATGCTCAAAAATTATGGTCCACCCCACCTCCCCCACCCCACCTATACTTTATGACCAGTCCCTTATTTATCAATTGATTCATTCACTCCTCAGTTCATTAATTTATTCAGTCCTATATTTATTCATTCCCACAATTATTTTCTCATTTTACACCCATTCATTAACTCTAATCTGTCATTCATTTCTTTCATGCACATCTTTCTCTGTAAAATCATCATGATTTATAGGCAACCTTGTTCCCAGGGCCCTCTCTCTTTGCTTTTGGGTGGGGTGGGAAATCAACAAATAATAAATAATCATTTCCCGCCCCACCCAAAAGCGAAGGGAGAGGGCCCTGGGAACGAGGTTGATGATTAGGGAGCAGTCACTAATTACTGGGGGAGGGTAAGTTTAGGGAGAGGGCTAAGAATTTTTGGGCTTTGGTTTGGGGAGGGCCAAACATTGGAGAGGGTCATAAGGACCGGTAAATTTAGGGGGGGGGGGGGGGGCCTAAGATTTTTTGGGTTTTGGTTTGGGGAGGGTCAAACATTGGAGAGGGTCATAAGGACCGGTAAATTTATGGGGGGGGGGGGGGGGGGGCTAAGATATTTTGGGCTTTGGTTTGGGGAGGGCCAAACATTGGAGAGGGTCATAAGGACCGGTAAATTTATGGGGGGGGGGGGGGGGGGGGGCTAAGATATTTTGGGCTTTGTTTTGGGGAGGGCCAAACATTGGAGAGGGTCATAAGGACCGGTAAATTTAGAGGGGGGAGCTAAGATATTTTGGGCTTTGGTTTGGGGAGGGGCAAACATTGTAGAGGGTCATAAGGACCGGTAAATTTAGGGGGGGCTAAGATATTTTGGGCATTGGTTTGGGGAGGGGCACCAGCCCTCCCCCTCCCCCCTAGTAATTAATCACCGCTCCCTTATTAGTATTTTTTGCAAAGATTTACCTCCACCAAGATATACAGGTTGAGCAGTGTCATTGCTGCGTTGTACATAGCCATTGGCCACTGTAACGAATAGGGTTTTCTATTTTCCATTATCCTTGGGCCGATGATAACAATGGTAAGATACACAAGGACCATGAGGAGTGGGTGGTAAACATTCTCAATAAAAAGCCAGTGAGACGTTCTAGGATCTGAAATGTGCAAAGGAAAGCCATTTAAGTGCTGAAGAACACTTGATCAAACTCATTGCAACATTGTAGAATATTTATCAAAACAATAAAATATTTATCTAGATGTTAGTTTCACATTTATCATGATGAAAAACTAGCTGAGATGTGCTTTTTCAGTTTATGTGATACTTGCTTAGGGACGGACCATTTGATATTTGATGGGGGGGGGGGGGGGGGGGGGGGAGAAGGGCTTTTTTGTTGGTGCCCGATATTTTTTGGGGGGACACAGATGTTGCAAGATAGTACTCAATACTTTTTGTTCGTGCAGCAAAGGCTGCTCGATATTTTTTTTAGAGTTGAAAAGCTTGCTCGATATTTTTTTTCCGGATTCAGCCCCCCTCCCCATCAAATATCAAATGGTCCATCCCTTAGCAGTTAGGAGAGACCATTTGCACTATTGATTCAACATTATTATTATCATTATCATCACCATCATCATCACTTTTCCATCATCATCATCATCATATTTATTTTCATCATCATCATCTGTATTTTCATCATCATCATCATCATCATCTGTATTTTCATCATCATTATTATCATCATCTGTATTTTCATCATCATCATCATCTGTATTTTCATCATCATTATTAACATCATCATCACCATCTGTATTTTCATCATCATCATCATCATCTGTATTTTCATCATCATCATCATATATTACTCACCACTGTGATTGACAGCCCATTGATAGAATTCTTGGATTTCCTTCATCCATGCAGCTGACATTTTTGTAGTGGAAAAAAATAAGGACAGCTAGAATACTAAAAGACAAAAACCTGAGAAAATAAGAGAAAAATATATCATAAATATTAGTACACTATGGCCAGTGATGGTAACGATGATGATCATAATGATAATTATGAAGATGGTGATCTTGGTGGTGATAATGATGATGGTAGTGATGATGATGATGATGAAGATGGTGGTGATAATGATGGTGATGGTGATGATGATGATGATGATGATTAAGATGGTGGTCTTGGTGGTGATAATGTTGGTGGTGATGATAATCATGATCATGAAGATGGTGGTCTTGGTGGTGATGATGATGATGATGATGACGGTAGTGATGATGATGAAGATGGTGGTGATGATGATGATGATGATGATGATGATGATTATGAAGATGGTGGTCTTGGTGGTGATGATGATGATGATGATGATGATGATGATTATGAAGATGGTGGTCTTGGTGGTGATGATGATGATGATGATGATGATTATGAAAATGGTGGTCTTGGTGGTGATGATGGTGATGATGATGATGATGATGGTAGTGGTGATGATGATGATAAAGATGGTGGTGATAATTTTGGTGGTGATGATGATGATGATTATGAAGATGGTGGTCTTGGTGGTGATAATGATGATGATATAGTGATGATGATGATGGAGATTGTGGTCTTGGTGGTGGTTAAATTACCATGATGACGATGATGAAAGTGATGATAATAAAGATGAAGAAATTGTGATGAAGTTGGATACCATGGAGGCAATGCATGTTATGGTTATAATTATTATTATGATCCTGGATGATAATGGTGATGATGGTAATGGGATGTTGCATAGTTACCATGTATAATGATTGTTAAGATAGTGATGATGATAATGATGATGGAATTGTGATGAAGATGTATGATTGCCATGGCGGTGTATGATGGTTATGATGATGAAGAAGATGTTGCATGGTAATGGCAGTCGGAAGGTTATGATGATGTTGATGATGATGATAATAGTGATGATGCTGATGGTAATAATAATGGTTTAATGATGACTTCTCTACAGAGTATCTTTACATTTATCATATAAAAGTATAAAAATCATTAAATTTAGTTAAATTATAAAAGTTAGGGCATCCTCGGGAACCCAGGGGTATTCTTCTGTCGCTCGTTTCTCGCTTCCACAACATATACCCCTGGGAACGTAGTCTGTTGGAGCTTGTTCCGGAAGTCAAAATTCAAACTTATTTAACGACTTTCTTTGAATGGTTATCTTGATTTTCATTGGGCGACCTAATAAGGTCGACCAATCAGGAAAGAGCTGAATTTTGACTTCCGGAACAAGCTCCAACAGACTACGTTGGAAGCGAGAAACGAGCGACAGAATACCCCTGGGTTCCCGAGGATGAAGTTAGGATAGATAACTTATATGGCAAATGATATAATGATCATACCAATGTTGTGTCTGTTGTTAGAGAAGTTGAAAATTGTACAAAGGAAAAGCAAATAAATATTAGTAAAGCTAATTGTACAAATAAATACTTAAAATTAAATATCGCTTTCACATAAATTTTACACAATATCAAAACGTTTCAGCTTCGAAATTTTTTGAAAATAATTAAAATAGCCCAAACTTTTCATATAGCTCTGTTAGAAATAGTTTACAAAAAATTCATTAATAATAAATGGCTTTGCTTCAAAAGTTATGAATGGTAAACAAACGGAGTTACTGCAGCTGAATTTAAATATGTCAAAAATGCGACACCAAATTTATAACAATTAATCATTTTTGAATAAAATGACTCATTTTTAAAGACTTACAAGTTTGCTGTTTGAAACAAAGTCGGTATTTTGCCGAAAGTCTATTCTGAAGCTTTAAAGTTCCAACATTTCACATTCGAGCACATTGTCAAACAGCCACATGGCTATAAATTGATTCAGAATAGACTTTGATCCACACGCGTCAAAAAATGTTTCTAAAATCAATTGAACTTTGGATTGTAATGAATAATGGTTAAGATGATTATTTACCGTTCCTGAATCCCGGGGGGAATGCAGCAAGAAATTGTGCAATTGTGGCTGTCAAACGGTTCAAAGAACAAAAGTGTCGCATCGTACCACAGTCAACAGCCAATCAAAAGCCTTCGTTTGCAAACAACAGCTCGGGTTGCGTAATTGTCTTTCTTTCTTCGATCTGATCGTCAAAGCGTCGGGATCTGCCACAATTAGGTAAGCAAAAAAACTCGCTTATTTGACCTCAATTTAAACTAGAAATGTCAAGGGAGATGATAAGAAGCTCATTTGCAAATTCTGTGATTTAGATCGCTGAAAAAAGCACATTTTCACTCGTTTTTAACCCACACAAGCGAGCTGTCAATTTTGCACGAGTTTCTAGTGTGGTGTGCATGCATTCTGCGCTTAAAGGTATTATTTTAAGCTGCAATATTCGCTTTTTTTCTGCATTTATAACCACTTCAACTCGAGCGGATATTTTGGCAGTGCTTTGGTGCACTTTTAGCCTCCCGCTGCTTTTAGTTTTGAGCGGACTTTACACTTTAAAGCTAACGAAAAAAATAACTGCTTTGACCTCTCCAGATCTTACGAAATCTGAACATTTGTTTAAGAAAACAATAGATCGTGAATACAATTCATGTTTTGCACCTTTCTTAATCCCCGCAAACAAAACCCGGAGTAACTAATCGATGAAATCTATTAATCGATAAAATCGATATTAATCAATACTAATCAATCGATTATTATCGGAAATCGATAAAAATCGATATTCAGCTTTGCTGTGATTATCGATTTTATCGATTTCTAGCGATTTTTTATCTTTTTCGTTTTGGACTGAATTTATTATTAAATGATTACGTAGAGAAAAGCTCGCGCTCTACAAGCCTGGCCAATATCAACCAAAGACTAAATAATTGTAAAAATAAACAACCTGAAATAAAGCTGCATAATTAAAACTGTGTTTTTGATAGATTTTATTTTTGGTACTTAGCGAAAGTAATCGATATTAATCGATATTTCTAGATTTTTTTGTGATTATCGATTACCGATACTAATCAGTTGATTATTATCGATTAATATCGATTTATCGATTAGCTTTCCGATGATCGATTTTCATCGATTAGTTACTCCGGAACAAAAAGTAGATGATTTTTAGATAAAAGCTATTTGCTTTTAGATTTACGGCAAATTTTTAGCGTTCATAGCAAGGCTTCGATCGCTTTCAAACACATATTTAGCTTAATACCCGAAAAAAATGATGCTTTCTTCGTATTCGTTTACGAAATAATTTCTTAGTTAAATACTATAATAGGCTAAAACAATATTTTTAACACAAATATCAATATTATGTAACCTAATTATTTTTGGTTATTTCGAGTTGAAAAGATTTTCTATCTGTGACGTTAGTGACTACCGCTTGAAGTGAACAAAAACGCGGAAAAAAGTCCACAAAATGAAAGTAAAATATACATTTTTAAGGATCCTACGTTAACATTTAAAATGAGAAAGAATGAGTGACAATGAACTATGATTTGGAAAAAGAGAATGGAGGAACTCAATGTGTAATCGGCTGCATCCAGCAATTGGGCTTCCTGTGGTTTTTACAATAGACCATTTCACAGTTCTTTTTGATAGACCCCAGCCTCGAATAGCGTGTAATATATTCTTTTAAGGAACGAACACATCAAACAAACAATTTAAACAATTTAAAATATCACTGGCTGTAGTTAAATTCTAAAAAATATATTACACGCTATTGAGGCTGAGGTTGATTGATTGAGAACTGTAAAATTATGGTTGATTGCCTGACATAAAAAAGCATTGCTTTGAATTAATAAATGATAATAGCAAAGATGATAATAATAATAATACAGATACATGAAAAAAATATTGGCAGAAATTAGACTAGAATTGTATTTCACTTATACAACAAGCACATTTCAATTCATAACTATAATGGTGATGATGATAAACATGTAGTCAATACGTTTTGTTAATATTTTTTCAGTGTTAGACAGCTGACTGCGTTCTCAATCCACCATGACTACCACACAGCGTTTAAGAGAGTATTATGAGTTCGTCATGGCCAAGGGAGGTGAGTCACATAAATTTAAGTAAAGCCAACCTTATTTTGCATTGTAACTTGTGACAGTCATTACTCTGCAAACAGATCCACCTTTCTCCCCCGCTGAAAAGCGAGAGAAAAATGGCTCTGACGACTCCCAATAATTACCCTGTTGAGCATGTGTGAGGGTGACGTAATATGACGTAGGTCAAATTTCAACGAAAATTCACAAATGCTGGTGACATAGGCGGGAAAAACGTATGCGGTTTTAAACCCGTACACTTGATGGATAACCCATAATTTTTACATCTGAAAGTTTGGATGTGATTATCGGGAGTCTGCAGAGCAATTTTTCTCTAGCTTTTCGGTGGGGGAGAAAGGTGGCTCTGTTCGCAGAGTAGACAGTCATTGACTGACAATGCACTCATTTTACTCATCTCTCTCCATCAGTGTGCCGTGTTATGGGTATTTAAAGCTACTTAACGGTACATGGAATACTGTTGATGGCTGTGACAATATAATGTAAGGCCTTGAAGTATATGAAACACATGTCATCATAATGACAACAGTTTAACATCTTAACCCCTGAAGAGTAATTAATGTTAAACTGGGTTTGCCAACCCTTACAACCAAAATGCATGCATAAAGAATAAACTGTTGACCACCACAGAAACGCTCTTGTAGATATATTTAAACCAAAACTTTACATGTATAACAGAGTTTGGGTAAGGTCCAAGACCAAGTGAGTTACTGAGCGAGGTTTCTACAAATAAAATGAGATTAAATACACTTTAGATAAAACATGAATTATCTGTCTTAACCTATACTCATCCCACTGTTCTCATCTCCTAGCTTCCCCTCAGCAATGGAGTCTGATTACCCATTTATCCACAAACAAAACTATAGTGATAGTAATGATGATAATTATTACTGTACAACTCGCAGTACCGTAGTCACTTACAAAAACTTTTGATGATTTTTGACATTTTTTCATCTCAATCGGACCAATTACAGACATCAAAGTTTCGTAAGTCTCTGCTTCTCAATATAAACTCCACCTGTCGATATAAACTTGTACCTGACTGGTCCGATTGAGATGAAAAAATGTCAAAAATTCATGAAAAGTTTTTGTAAGTGACTACGGTACGGAGAGTCGCACAGTAAAGTAATTCACTGTTAATGGTTTTCAGATCCAAGAACCCATGAATGGCCCTTGATAGCCTCGCCCTGGCCAACGCTTTGTCTCATGACAATGTACCTCATCATCGTCAAAGTTGGACCTAAACTGATGGAGAATCGCAAGCCCTGGGATTTAAAGAACGTATTAGTTGTGTACAACTTTGGCCTGGTTATACTATCGGCGTACATGGTGTATGAGGTATTATATGCATGGTTGATGATATCATAATGATTATCAATATTAGTTTTAATAATATCATCACCATCATTATCTTTATCATCATTATTAAAAATTTTTAAAAAATCACTTTTTTAATGTCTCAATGTATTTAGCCAGTAGCTAATTGGGGAGACTCACAACACTACCATCATCAAAACCACTGTCATCATTATCACCATCATCATCACCACCATTGTCATCATCATCATTACCACCACCACCATCATTATCTTCATTACCACTGTTGTCATCATCATCACCATCATTATTGCCATCATCACCACCACCATCGTCATCATCATCATTACCACCACCACCATTGTCATGAACACCATCATTATCACCACCACCATGTCCATTGTCATCATCGTCATCACTGCTGTTGTCGTCATCACCACCATCATTATTGCAATCATCATCATCACTATCTTCTTTACCACTGTTGTCATCATCATCACCACCACCACCATCATCATCATCATCATAAAAAGGCTGTTATTTAAATGATTGTATAATCGTTTTGTTACAGTTCATTGCCTCAATTCTGAGTATGCCAGATTTCAACTTATGGTGTGAGAAAGTCAAGTATGAAGATGATCCACGATTATTGAGGGTATGTCCCACCATCTGTCTTCCCCAATAGACCAAATCTGCTAACACGTTGCTTTGTACGTTTTAATTAGTCTGAATCAAAACCTCTGGAAAAAAACTGTTGTTCCAAACATCCATGTGACATAAAAGCATAACGCGCCTTACCGTGGCCACCCAATTAATGTTTAGTACAAGTTAGCTTAGCATTCAAAAGTTTCTCTTTTGCTACACCTTTTCAAACTTAAACATCCTGGGAGGTTTTTCAGACACTTATAAACTTCACTCTTGTCTTCGCTTTGAACATTTCAAAGTGTTTACCGTTTGACACTCGGCATGTCTTTTATTTTAAGGTCAAATTCTCTCGCTTTCTGATTGGTTAATTTGTACAAAACTTTAATTAGGTGGCCACGGTAAGGTGCGTCATGCTGTAAAATACATAAGACTATAAATCTTATTCCCAAAATATTTGAATGGGGCCTAAACTAAATGTACATACAGCAACATGTTAGCCGATTTTGTCTATTATAAAAATGCAAGGTTAGAATTTCATTTTTTTAGCTACATGATAAATAAGATCTTGTACAGATGAGCTCAACAAGCTAAATGGGCCGGACACAAGATAAAAAAATTTTTCCACAAAAAGCAAGGAACGACTGGGGCTTGAAAAGCAAGGCAGTGTTTTCCTACTCTTTGCTCTTTATTGCTATTGTAATAGCCTTTGATTTTCTGGAAATGTCAGATTGTCCATCACCAGAGATTATATGTAAGACAATTTCATATTTTAAATTTTAAATTTGAAACTGTAAAAGGCAGTTTGCTTAAAAATGCAACTCAACTTTTTTGGCACTCGATAATTTGAAAATTCCGCTCACATTTAGCCAGTAATCTGGAATTTCTAACCCTGTATTATGGCAAAAATAACTAATATTTAACATGTTGATGTTGTTGTTTTCAGTTGGCTAGAGTTATCTATATCTACTACTTGTCCAAGTTTGTTGAATACTTTGATACGGTAAGAACGATTGATTATGATTACAGTAAAACCCTGCATATAAGAACCAGTCAGGCTGAATTTGAATTGTTTTTTTTTTTTTTTGTAAAAAAAAGAGCCATGTGCAAAAGCATTGACCTGTATGTTAATATAATAGGAAGAAAGGTGTTGTAATGATGAAGTGAGTGATGCTAATAGAACCTAGATAGCCTGATTTCAAGTTGAGAACCATTTATATATTAAGAACCCGTTCAGGCTGACTTGGAAAAATCTAGGTTCTTATATGCTAGGTTTTACTGTACTATAATAGATGATGGTTTAGATAATACAGTGTTGTGAAAAACAATGAAAGACATGTGAAAAAAAAAATACTGTAAAACCCTGTGAACTAAAATCTGTGGATAGTAAGTAAACTATTACACTTACCGGTATATTTGTAAGTTTTGAATTTTCACATTGTGGCCTGCGTGCTTGGTGTTTGGCTTGCTTGGCTGAAAGTTTTAGAGAGGGCAGTTTAATATTTGGTCTTGTATATTATATATATATACCGGGTAATGTTTTAGCTCATGAACGCATTCACAGTCTTTGAGTGATCCTTTCAGATCATATCTTAAATCTTCCTCTCAAGAGCCTTTTTGTAGAAATGATCTGCTGTTAGTCTTTGGGCAGCTAGCACTCTTTGTTCTAATGTTTCTGTGAGCCGATGTATATTAATGATAATAAACTGGGGCTGTTGTTTCAGTTTTTCTTCATCCTACGTAAAAAGAACAACCAAGTCACTTTCCTTCATGTCTACCATCATGCCACAATGTGTCTATTATGGTGGATGGTTGTCAAGTGGATTGCCGGTGGTCTATGTAAGTATAATGAAACATCAAACCTATGCTAGTGTCTGTCCGCCTGCACTTCTGAACAAAAACAGACTTGATTTGCAAAATTTGTGTTTAAAATATATGATGGCAATGATGATGGAGATGATGATGATAATTATTTGTGTGTTGATGAAGATGATGATGGAGATGATGATAATTATTTGTGTGTTGATGAAGATGATGATGGAGATGATGATAATTATTTGTGTGTTGATGAAGATGATGATGATGGAGATGATGATAATTATTTGTGTGTTGATGAAGATGATGATGGAGATGATGATAATTATTTGTGTGTTGATGAAGATGATGATGATGGAGATGATGATAATTATTTGTGTGTTGATGGAGATGATGATAATTATTTGTGTGTTGATGAAGATGATGATGGAGATGATGATAATTATTTGTGTGTTGATGATGATGATGGAGATGATGATAATTATTTGTGTGTTGATGAAGATGATGATGGAGATGATGATAATTATTTGTGTGTTGATGAAGATGATGATGGAGATGATGATAATTATTTGTGTGTTGATGATGATGATGGAGATGATGATAATTATTTGTGTGTTGATGAAGATGATGATGTAGATGATGATAATTATTTGTGTGTTGATGAAGATGATGATGGAGATAATGATAATTATTTGTGTGTTGATGAAGATGATGATGATGGAGATGATGATAATTATTTGTGTGTTGATGAAGATGATGATGGAGATAATGATAATTATTTGTGTGTTGATGAAGATGATGATGATGGAGATGATGATAATTATTTGTGTGTTGATGAAGATGATGATGTAGATGATGATAATTATTTGTGTGTTGATGAAGATGATGATGGAGATAATGATAATTATTTGTGTGTTGATGAAGATGATGATGATGGAGATGATGATAATTATTTGTGTGTTAATGAAGATGATGATGGAGATGATGATAATTATTTGTGTGTTGATGAAGATGATGATGGAGATGATGATAATTGTGTGTTGATGAAGATGATGATGATGGAAATGATGATAATTATTTGTGTGTTGATGAAGATGATGATGATGGAGATGATGATAATTGTGTGTTGATGAAGATGATGATGATGGAGATGATGATAATTATTTGTGTGTTGATGGAGATGATGATAATTATTTGTGTGTTGATGAAGATGATGATGGAGATGATGATAATTATTTGTGTGTTGATGATGATGATGATGGAGATGATGATAATTATTTGTGTGTTGATGGAGATGATGATAATTATTTGTGTGTTGATGAAGATGATGATGATGGAGATGATGATAATTATTTGTGTGTTAATGAAGATGATGATGGAGATGATGATAATTATTTGTGTGTTGATGATGATGATGATGGAGATGATGATAATTATTTGTGTGTTGATTAAGATGATGATGGACTGATGATGATAATTATTTGTGTGTTGATGAAGATGATGATGGAGATGATGATAATTATTTGTGTGTTGATGATGATGATGATGGAGATGATGATAATTATTTGTGTGTTGATTAAGATGATGATGGACTGATGATGATAATTATTTGTGTGTTGAAGATGATGATGATGGAGATGATGATAATTATTTGTGTGTTAATGAAGATGATGATGGAGATGATGATAATTATTTGTGTGTTGATGATGATGATGATGGAGATGATGATAATTATTTGTGTGTTGATGGAGATGATGATAATTATTTGTGTGTTGATGAAGATGATGATGATGGAGATGATGATAATTATTTGTGTGTTAATGAAGATGATGATGGAGATGATGATAATTATTTGTGTGTTGATGATGATGATGATGGAGATGATGATAATTATTTGTGTGTTGATTAAGATGATGATGGACTGATGATGATAATTATTTGTGTGTTGATGAAGATGATGATGGAGATGATGATAATTATTTGTGTGTTGATTAAGATGATGATGGACTGATGATGATAATTATTTGTGTGTTAATGATGGTGATAATGATGGAGATGATGATGATGATGATTTATGTGTTGATGATGATTGTTGTGGTGGAGATGATCATGATGATTATGATAAAGGATTTTCATTTGATTTTTCCTTCTCTTTTTCTCAAAAGAAGAACCTTTTTCCAAAATTCACTTCCAACTTTGTGCTAAAATTACAAACAAAAAAAACCTTAATGTTCTTTTATAATATTTTGTGATGTTTTTCTTTGTTCTTTCCAGCTTACTTTGGCGCCACAGTAAACAGCTTTATCCACATCATCATGTACTTGTACTATGGTCTGTCCGCCATGGGACCTGGCGTCAGGAAGTACCTCTGGTGGAAAAAATATCTAACCAAGATGCAACTGGTGAGTGAAACTTTGCATTTCAATTACTATAATTTTGAAAACTGCTGTACTTTGAAACTACTGCAGTTTTTGTAAGAGTTATAATGAATTTTTGCATTACAATTACTATATGAAAGCTGCTGTACTATGACACTTACTGCAGTTTTCATAAGGTTGTACTGTGAAACTTTGCATTACAATTACTATATGAAAACTGCTGTACTATGACTCTTACTGCAGTTTTTGTAAGGTTGTACAGTGAATTTTTGCATTATAATTACTATATGAAAACTGCTGTACTATGACTGCAGTTTTCATAAGGGCAAAAAGGATTGTTAGTAAAACTTTGCATTACTAGGCCTTTTGCAATAACAGGTCATGTGACCCTACCCCTTTTAAATTGAGCAGCTGTGTCAAAATGAACATCAGAAATGAAAAGAGCATCTCAACATTAGTAAGAAGGTGAAATACCAGCTTATAAAATGTAACACAAGGGAAATGGCATTAAATTTAAAATTCAATATTTTGTAAGGATTTGTATGGAAAATATGCTTGGTGGGCAAAGCTATACTCAACATTATGAGCTAAAACTTATTACTAATATGGAGGTGCTCTTTTCATTTCTGATGTTCATTTTGACACAGCTGCTCGATTTAAAAGTGGCAGGGTCACGTGACCTGTTGTTGCAAAAGGCTATTTACTATATGAAAACTGATGTGCTGTGTCACTGCAGTTTTCATAAGATTGGTTCAAATCATTAATAGTTGTAAAATCAATTGTTTAGAGTGTAAAAAGTTTAAACATTTAAAAATTAAATTGATAAAACTAAGCATTTGCATGAAAAGAGCTATGTCACTATCCATAAAAAAAAGATTTAAACCAGAATGGAAAATTGCTGTTTATAATACAATTATTGCCAGTATGAAACAAATTAATTAAGCAACCGATTTTAAGTAATATTTGCGGTAATTTCTTTCGCCATTTTTTTTTTTGTTCCATTTTCTCATTTTTACGAGCATGATTTAAGATAACTACACCCTTTAAGTTATAAGCAATTCTTTTCACTGCAGCCTCTTGAGCTTTTCTCTCCTCTTTAACATAATATAAAAGTACTACCGATAATGCATGCATGGGCACTTAACGTAATACTGCATATCAATACCATAGGGAAAAAAATAAACCAAAATGTGTAAACACGGTAATTTATCGACCATGTAAAGGGTTTGAAATCAGTGTTTTGGTCCCACTTAGGGTTATAATGGCGAGAATGCCCACCAGCTGAGTTTTGTGGTCCCTTTTAGGGTATAAGATCAACAACGATGCTTCTTTTCAAAGATTGATTTTTATTTTAATCCCCTTTCCGGTCCCACTTAGGGGTGAAATTTCATCACTGCCACACCCATCATCTCAAAATACAGGTCCCTTTTAGGTGTCATTTTAGAATTTCCGACGAGGACCCCCGCTCCCTTTGATAAGGGAGTCCCGCCCCCCTCCCCCCGCAGTGAAAATGGTCCCCCCATTTTTCTGTATGGTATTGGTTGCAAGTGTATGCAATGCTTTCAACAAACATAAATTTTTGTTTCAAAACGCAAGAGACCATTGAAGTGCAATTCACTACAAGTACCAGAAGATTTTCTTTGTCAACTTCATGTGAAATTATAAGTTCTACAATTCTCAAGATTCACCTTAGAGGTTAATATCGCCCTGGGACCCCCACAGTTGCCCTATACTACTTTGTCTGGCTGCGTACCTAGCCTGGTCATACTTGTGATGTAGTGGCTAACACATCGGACTAGCAAAGCCGAAACCGTGGGGTTCAAATCCTGCCAAGGGCATATAATTTATATTTTTCTCATGTATCTCTTTTCTCAAGAGGAATCAAAATATGTAAAATAACATTGTCATTGTGAAAATATCTTATTATCATACGTTGAAAGCATTGTATACCAGTAATAATCGCATGTTAATTGGCTGACTGGTGTTGTTACTCAACAGATCCAGTTTCTGGCCGTGATATATACCGCTGGGTATGCACTATTGCACGAGGAGTGTGGCATGCCCCGTTTCTTCCTGTGGCTACAACTTGGCTATGGGTTCACTCTGTTAATGCTATTCTCTCACTTTTATATGATAACTTACACAAACAAGAACTCAAAGAATGAGAAAAAGGAATAAGGTTATTTAAGTTGTTGCTTCTCACTTTTGAATGATGTTTTTGAAAAATGACAAAATGAAATGTAAAAGAGAAATGAAGTTGTTGTAAACTTTTGCTTTTTGGAACAATTACATACTTGAACAAGAACTCCAAAAATGAGAAAAAGGAATTAAGCAAGTGTTCTTGTTACTCACATTTGAATGATGTATTTGAAAAACATGGCAAAATTAAATTAAAACATAGGAGTAAAGTTCCAGTAAACTTTTTGCTTCAAATTTTCAAATTATGTACTTATAGAGAGCACAAAAACAATGAAAATAGGAGTAAAATAAGTTTTAGTTTCTTGACTTCAAAAACTGTACTTTTTTTTAAAGAAAAATTGGAGTAAAGTTCTTTTCAGTATTATTTTCATAGGATAGTGGACTTGGGAAATGACAAAAAGAATGAAAAACTGATTTTCTTCTTCTTTAGTTTGCTATGTTAATGTATCTAAAAAGGAAAATTTTTGGTTAAGATGAACAATTGAAATATTTAATTTTTTTATAATTTTGTATTGTTATTAATTTTTCTGTAAAAAGGTCATTCTAAAACCAAATCAAAATACGGCGACCAATTTGTTCTCGACTGGCTAGCATCTAATACATGTGAAAACTCTATTATATTTTAATATGAATGTGAGGTTAGTCAGTCAAGAATAATAGCAGGTCTGACACAAGCCTGCAGAGCAGGCGTTCTTTTGGCTTTTTAGAGAATTTAGGATCTTGGGTTTCCTGTGTTACTTTTTTGACCGCGCGAAATATGGATTGCTCGCCCGTTCAACACAGGAAGCCCAAAACCCGATTTCCCCCAAAACCCGAAAGAAGGCCTGTTTTGCAGGCTAGTCTGACACCATATTTTGGCTCAGTTTATTGTATCATTAAAGTCGATATAAAACCAATAGCTGGCTGCATTTAAAGGTTAGGACAAAGCTACATCGCTTGTGAATTAGTTATTAGGTAAAGATTTCTGAAAAAAATTACCAGGAATTCCAGTAGATTTGTTATTGCAACTAGGATGTGACATTAAAAAATAATAAATAAATAAAAACACATAAGAATGCTTGTATCGTCATATTATAAACTTATGAAACAATAAATAACCCCACGATAAATAGACACACTTACAACCTTGGAAAAGTTTGAGCCCCATGTGAGAAATGAGCCCACAACCTTCCGATTATCAAGACATGCTCTGCCACTATGGGAACCAACGGTTGAGTGTGTCGAATATACTGCATGTATGTATAGTACTATTGGTAAAGGCCTGGGCAAACGGTTTGAACATTTACATCAACATCCGTTCGATTTTGTTGAATGGCAATGTTTAAACGCTTTTAAACTCTTTCAAAATCGATTCAACATGTTTCAACAATGTTTGAAGAGTTTAAAAGCGTTTCAACAAAATCGAATGGATGTTGAAGCAAATGTTGAAACCTTTTCCCCGGGCCCTAACATAAACATATAAATTAATGCTTGCTGATAAACGTATAAACACTGCACGCAGCTAACATAGCGTGAGAAAACAGACATTTGCTCCTCGTCCCCTCTAGTTTCGCGGGGGACGAGGAGCGAAACAACGTCTGTTTTCTCAGGCTAAGCTAAGCATGGTTTTAAAAATAAACGGGAAATCTCAATGGTCATAAACGAATAGTGCCATAATGCTTTACGTATACTTTTGTAAAATAATAATCTTGATTGTTATATTTCATACTCATTTTGTGGACCCTGAAGTTTTCATCAGACTCATAGAAATGTTAAATCCTCTCTCTTCCCTTAATTCCTCTTCCCATTCAAACATCCCAACACCGACACATACACATATACACTAACAAACAATTTGAAAAAGAACATCTACTAAAAGCAACCCACAGTGTCCACCTGGAGGTCTTTGTCAAAAACGTTCCCAATGAGTTTCTATGCTAATTTATTAAATATATGAGTCAAACCCCAACCACACACACACACCTCCACCATCATCATCTCTACCACCAACCCCCCTCCACAACTCCCACCACCCACCACATCTACCCCCACCAACTCCCACCACTTTTACCACCACCCACCACATCTACCCCACCATAACTCTCACCACTTTTACCACCACCACCCACCACATCTACCCCCACCAACTCCCACCATAACTATCGCCACTTTTACCACCACATCTACCCCCACCAACTCCCACCACAACTATCGCCACTTTTACCACCCACCACATTTACCCCCACCAACACCCACCATGACTATCTCCACTTTTACCGCCACCACCCACCACATCTACCCCCACCACAACTATCACCACTTTTACCACCACCACCCACCACATCTACCCCCACCAACTCCCACCATAACTATCGCCACTTTTACCACCACCACTACCACCACCCACCACATCTACCCACACCAACTCCCACCATAACTCGCACCACATCTACCCCCACCAACTATCACCACTTTTACTACACCACCACCACATCTACCCCCACCAACTCCCACCACAACTATCACCACCCACCACATCTACCCCCACCAACTCCCACCACAACTATCACCACTTTTACCACCACCACCCACCACATCTACCCCCACCAACTCCCATCATAACTATCACCACCGCCAACTCCCGCCACAACTATCACTAAGCAACCACTACCAGAAACCACTGCCACAAGCACCACCACCACGACACACTCGCACACACAATGTAATTACACCTAATTTTCAATGTCATCTTTCCAACAGTGCCAGTTCTCTCTAGTAGTGGTCGTTACTAACTATGGTATTCATCTAAACTGTGGATTCCCCAATGGGTTTTTATGGCTACAGTCAGCGTACATGTGTAGTCTTGTCGTTCTATTCTTAAACTTTTACATGAAAGCTTACATAGAGAAGAAAAAAGAACACTAGACAAAAACAAGGTACAATGGACCTCTCTATACTGGTCCCCTCTCCACTTGGCCCCTCTCGCCTGCACCCTTAAAAAACGAAATAGTCCCCTTCACAGTTCCCTGCGCCATCTTAAAAGGTAGCCGGGCCTTTGCATCAAAGAGAGATGAACGTTGAGCTTGCAATGATAGACACACGTGAATAACTGTCCCGCAAGGTGTTGAAAAGTCTCTATCATTGCAAACTCAATGTTTCTCTCCATTCGATGCAAAGGCCTGGCTGCGTTACAAGATGGCGCAGGGAACCGTGAAGGGGAATATTCTCTCAAAACCGAACAACCTTTTGGTCCCCAATTATTTTCCCAAAGTTTCAAATGACACCTCGGTAAACCAGAACCCCCGCTAAACCGGACATTTTCTTGGTCCCAAAACTGTACGGTATAGAGGGGTTTCACTATACACCCAATGTTTGTCTTATGTAGTATTAGTCTTATACCAGACTGACACTACAGTGGCTGCTGGGGACAATGGAACAAGATATAGAAAATTCTTCCTCACAGCTATTGGAGTGTCAGTCTTATTTTATATATGGTAAAAGGGAAGGACGGATCCAGGGGGTGACTAGGTGGAGTTAAAAAATGATATAAATGACGGATAAGGTGTGATATAATAAGATATGATATGACGGATAAGATAAGATATTATACAGCTATTTCAAACAACGTTGAATACTGAATAGTGCATTCCAAGACCAAAGGGCATTATGGGTCTCATTGATTCGTAATAAATAATACATATACAGCGATAATTACCCCCTGTAACTAGCTTGTATATTGTTTTGAATGGAATGCACTAAGAATAAAATAACTAATACTCATTTATTTTACTTTAAACAATATTACATGGCTCAAAATGCATTTCGGTCTTGCAATAATGCACTATTCAGTATTCTACGTTTTTTGAAATAGCTGTATATCATAAGTCTATGTGATATGATATACACCTATTTCAATTAACGTTGTCCATCTGGAATGGTTGATCTGAGACCGATAGGAATTGTGGGAGTTCATTAAATTTCAAATACATTGTTTTAATCACAATTGAATGGTGCTGAATTACAAATAACAGTATTTCAGAAGTAAACATTAATATTCAAGTGATTATAATAGTGCATTTGCAGTTTAACGAGCTCCCACAATTCCTATCGGTCTCAGATCAACCATTTCCAGATGGACAACGTTAATTGAAATAGGTGAATATAATGATATATATGATAAGATTAGTCTGTGTGTGTGTGTGTGATATATATAAAGATTAGTCTGTGTGTGTGTGTGTGTGTGTGATATATATAAAGATATGTATGATTAGATATGATAAGTCGGATAAGATAAGATAAGATATGATATATGGTAAGTTAAGTCTACGTGATGTGATTCACGTGTTATCAGTTACCTAGTCTCCCCTGAAATAGACCATTTGCATTTTATAGCGTCATTATACCAGTACCAGAATGCTTTGCCTACTTTCTATTGTTATATAATTAGTGTCAGTTGTTGTAGTATTCTCAAGAGGGAAAAATTTGAATTCTCTACTTTCATAACAACCATAATACGTTATGTTGTTGTTGTTGTTGTTTTTGGGGGGAGGGTAGCTATTTTAATTCAATTCAAACAAATTGTTATTCTATTCAAACACATTTGTATAACAATGTCGACCTCCCCCCCCCCCCCCCCCCCATCCCCC
>OX459104.1:4362805-4380305 GCA_949775045.1 Metridium senile
TGCAATCAAGTTGCATGGCTTCTAGTCTTTTCTCATTCCAGCAAAACTTGCATATGTTGCCTTATACATATTTTTGCTTTGAGCCTTCGGTTCACCATTCAGCGGAATAGCACTAGTTTCCAGGCCACCTTGTACTGTGACAAAATGATTTAAACAAAAGACATGTTAATATCTTTATAATTTATTCAGAAAAAGATCTTTATACTTAAATATATAAGTATATATATTGTATATTTGTTATGAACTCAATAAAATGATATCTTTAATTATCGAGGTCGACTATATTTACTGGGTTTGTATCGACACGGAGCATCTATGGGTGCCTTATTATCCATGGCTTTGTTAGGGGGGGGGGGGGGGGGGGGGGGGGGGGGGGGGGGGGGGTCTCAATAATCCATAATCCTGATTGAAGTTCATAAATAATCGGTAATCCTAAATGGTAAATAATGATTTACCAAAAATAAATTACACACGAGTAATCCTAAATCCTCAATTGGTTCTAAATGCTGCAAAAATAATCCATAATCCTTAAACATTTGGGTCAATAATCAATATCCCTGCTCTAAAAACCCCTAATAATCCATAATCCTAAAACTCTAACAGGGCCTCATTCATACGTTTTGTATTATTAGTCGGGCTAGAGGGCCCGACTCTAGGTTTACCTTTTAGTCAATCTATGTATCTATATAGAGTACAAACACTAAAAGTGTGCAAACTTTGTACTATTTACCACTAAATAGTGTTGATTAAACAATAGAGAACAAAAGAATTTGCATAATTTAGCAGTATTTAGTGGTATTTATGTTGCACACTTTTAGTGTTGTACTCTATCTACCTATCTATCTATCTGTCATGTCGCGTATAGGCCCCATGATGCTTTGGGAACGAACACAGGAAGCCCAACGTAGAATTGTTTAGCCTCCTGTTTTGATTTTATGACTAGCCCGACTTCACGCTCCTAGAGCGTCTAGTTCAGGTATAAATAGTCTTCAAAGTTTCCTGCGCCATTTTGAAAGGTAGACGGGCCTTTGCATCGAAGCGAGACGAACATTTAGCTTGCAATGATAGAGACATGTGAATAATTGTCCCGCAAGGTCTCTACCATTGCAAGCTCAACGTTCGGTCTCGCTTCGATGGAAAGGCCCGGCTACCTTTCAAGATGGCGCAGGGAACTGTGACATTGTAATTCAAATGAAAGCAATTTGAATTACAATATCTGCCCCCGCACCCCCCCCCCCCCCTCCCCCCACAAAACGGAAGTAGTAAATGTAGAGAATTTGATTTGTCTAATGTAGTTTTATGATCGATACTGGCAAAGTCTGACATTTAATGACATTTACTTTGCATTTTAGCCGCAAATGGCCTTTAATAAAAATCTGTCGCGTTGTTTACTAAAACAAAAGGTTTTTCTTAAAACACATTAAACTTGAATTATAGTCTCTGACGTCAAACATACAACCACCAATCAAAACCCTCGTTGTACAACCTGTATTGAATATTTCGCAAGTTATGATTGGTTGAAAGGGTGTTAAGATAATAACGGTGTCGAAGACGTCATTGCGCGGCGAGGAAAAGACAAAAAAGAGCTGTTAATTGTTTTTGAGAAAGCAACACTTTTAAGCTTGCTTGGGGGTGTTTACATTGGACTAAAAAGATTTGGACACGAATCAAGCTAGTCGCTATACACTTACTGTATTCCTTTTACATGGATATCGGTAGTATTCTTTCGGAAGGAAAGATCTATGAAGAACCTAGTACTAGGGTTACGCTTCACGCATGCAGACGGAAAAAGTAATATTCCATTTACATGGTTATCGGTAATTTTCTTTCGGGTACTAGGGTCTTTCTAGCGGATAGGAATTAAAGTTCCTAGTACAAGGGTTACGCTTCACACATGCAAACGGATAAAGTAATATTCCATTTACATAGATCTCGGTAGTTTTCTTTCGGTTCTAGCACTAGGGTTATGCTTTACACTGCTAACGGAAAAAGTAGAAATAACTCACCCGCTAGGGTTGGTAAACATTTGTCTTATATATACACCTATTTCAATAATCGTTGTCGCAATCAAAGCTGCAGTCTGCACTGTGAAGCTAGCAAAGGATGTCGGTATTTCTTCTCGTGTTATCGATTTATTCATAGCATATATCTTGGTTGTACGTGCTTGTGTTATATGACCATAACAAGTTGTTGCAGTGGTAGATGATGAAATAAATATTTCTTTAAAGGATGTCGGTATTTCTTCGAATTCTCTTAACTTGATATCGATTTATTCATAGTATATTTTGGTTGTACGTGCTTGTGTTATATGACCATAACAAGTTGTTGCAGTGGTAGATGATGAAACAAATATTTCTTTAAAGGATGTCAGTATTTCTTCTCTTGTTATCGATTTATTCAAAGCATTGTTGTTTGTACGTGTTTGTGTTATATGACTATAACAAGTTGTTGCAGTGGTAGATGATGAAACAAATATTTCTTGAAAAAACGTCTAATAAATCTCAAATTATGTTGATATTACCGACATCCTTAGCAGACTTCAGAGTGTGGACTGTAGCTTTTATTGTGACAACGATTATTGAAATAGGTGTATATGCACTTAGTAACCACTCACTTTATTAACGATGGGTTAATGGACTACACTTCGCTTGCTAAGTAGGTCCTAGTGCTACTATTATCCTAGCCCCATGAAAATAAACACCCCCGGCCCTTTGTCTAATTGACACTAAAAGTGCTAGAAACTTCGCGCGCTTTTTATTAACATCTTGGAGCGAGATTGGAAATCCCGTCGATAATGAGTTGTCGCTACTTTTAATTTAAAAACTGCTTTTAAACGTTTGGAGACGATGAGACCTTCTAGAACAGCATGAACAGCATGAACAGTTAATTTAGATCAAATTAAAAGATGACGATTTTTCGTGACTATTGTGAACAACTGTATTGAAAAAAAACCCCGTCGCTTTCAATGGAAATAAATGCAGTAAATATCAAGATAAGAAAATTTATGGTTAAGGAAAGCCTCAATGTTCTAATTCTCCAGTTTCATGTTATCTTGCACCGCTGTACAATTTGACAAAAGGCGTATTTGCAGAGGGATAATCTCAATACTCCAGTTTCATGTTATCTAGCACCGTTACGTTGTACGATTTGACAAAAGGTGTATTTGCACCGAGATAATCTCAATACTCCAGTTTCATCTTATCTAGCACCGCTGTACTATTTGACAAAAGACGCATTTGCACAGGGATAATCTCAATACTCCAGTTTCATGTTATCTAGCACCGCTGTACAATTTGACAAAATACACATTTGCACAGGGATAATCTCGATTCGGAGTAAATTCAAATGTGTTTTTTCTATTGTCTAGCGGTAGTATTTTACCTGGAGTATTCAAAAAATCAGTTACATTAAGAAATCTTTAAATGCAAAAGCTGATTTCTTTTTAAAATGCTACTGATACATCAGCAGTCGTATTGAAAATTTTCAGTAAAAAATGTAGCAGTTTTTGGAAAATTGGAGCAACATTAAAAAATAACGATGAAAAAAATTACAGCCCAAAATTTCAAATTAAAGCCAAGTCTCCTCCCTTAAATAGAAAAGTAACACTTATGATGTTTTGCTCAATAACGAAATAACTGTTTCAAAAACACAAAACAAGCAAACAAATGAACACAAAACAAACAAGCAAATAAACGATTACACAAAACAATAATCAATCAAACAAACGAACACACAAAACAACAATCAATCAAACAAACGAACACACAAAACAATAATCAATCAAACAAAAGAACACACAAAACAATAATAGATCAAATAAACGAACACACAATTGCAAAACAATAATCAATCAAACAAAAGAACACACAAAACAATAATCAATCAAACAAACGAACACACAAAACAATAATCAATCAAACAAACGAACACACAAAACAATAATCAATCAAACAAACGAACACACAATTGCAAAACAATAATCAATCAAACAAAAGAACACACAAAACAATAATCAAACAAACAAACGAACACACAAAACAATAATCAATCAAACAAACGAACACACAAAACAATAATCAATCAAACAAACGAACACACAAAACAATAATCAATCAAATAAACGAACACACAAAACAAAAATCAATCAAACAAACGAACACACAAAACAAATGAAAACACAAAAACTTATATTGTAAGCAAAACTTAAAACAAATATCCACAAGCAGCTAGCAAAGCCTTGTAATAAATTAATATTTAAAACTCCAAGCTCGCGAAAAAAGAGTTAATATACAACGAAAAAAAAACAACGCATTTTTGAAAGAGACGGGGAGCTAGTTACAAAGAAAGGCTTGTTCCATTCAAATTTGGAAAATTTGAAAGTCGATTATTGACCAGCTTCGGGTGCACGGCACAAACAGTGAAAAAAAAAACCATTCTAAGATAATTTATTTTTATAATACCCAAAACTGGCGCTCACAGCCGGTTACAATCTAACACATTGAACAAAATCAAACATTTCAGTTTAAAACGTATAATTTTATTTCTAAATATCTAGAAAATAAATTTTAGTAAGTAAATTTTACATGATTTTACAGCTAAATCATTAAAACAATAGTATGCATTTTTATACCGACAAAGATAATTATATCCAAAATAATAAGCAACACACTGCATTGTAAATATAAACGTAAATTCAATTCATTTTTTCTATAACAAACTTTCTCTGAATATCTTGATAAAAATATAGAATTCTTCTAGTCTATTCTTTCGCCCCGCAGCGAGAGTTGTTAAATCATATTTTCTTGATGTTTTTAAAATTGTTTCGCTATAGGATTGATTAAATTGTTTCCTAATTATCGAAGTCTTATAATTTACTGAGTAATTATTCTAGATCTAGAGCAATCTTTTTCGGGAAACTTCTCACAAACCGGCCGTGAAAAGTTTTGCCCGATAAAAATATGTTTTTTATGTTTTTTTGTTTTGTTTTTTGAAGTAGGAATTTCCAGAATTCCTTAGTCGTAAATGTTCTCTTTTTACTATATTTCATGTTGATTTTTATCTGCACTTTAACAACACGCTAATTTCGTCGTCTTTTTAATACTTTATGAGGTTATTATGAGGAGAATGTTCTGGACTGTCCGTGCATGTCAGCACCCTAGAAGTGCCAGCTCTCGAAAAGCTGATATAATTAACACTACATGTACAATTTTGGTCCAGTTTCGTCGGATTTTTTTCTTCTTCTAGATGTAATTTTCGTATTAATTGCAATTCAGAGATTATTTTGCTAGCTTTTCGCTAATTTGTCCTCTTTTTGCATTAAAAGTTTTCGTGTTTTAAGTTTACTTTCTCGACGATGGTGGTTGTTGTGTCGGTGATAAGCTTTTTGTACAGTTCCGTCGGGTTTCTTCTTCTCCTAGATGTAGCTTTTCCATTAAACGCAGTTTAGAGATTATGTTTCTAGCTTTTCGCTAATTTGTCCTCTTTTTGCATTAAAAGGTTTCATGTTTTAAGTTTACTTTCTCGACGATGGTGGTTGTTGTGTGATGAGATTTGCTTCTCTACTTTGACAGCATTAAGCAAGATGTTCAGCAACTTCTATTTTCAAATTAATAACTCCTTGAGAACATCTCTTCATACCCACTCTTCAACTTGCTCTTGAATAGCATAACTCCTGCAATTCATCTCATTGGGGACGAAACTCAGACCTTTTCGCATAAACATCGCGCTGTCATCTCTCAAATACCTCGACGCCACATCGTAGAAAGAATATTTCAATTTGGATTTCGTGCTCAGTTGAATCAAACTGTCGTCTTTGGTTGCGTTTGGATCGAAGTACAGCACTTCTACTAGCTTCGCTGACCAATGAACCCCTCGTCTTTCGGGTGACTTAGATCTAGGAGAAGTTGATTTTAAGTAATCATACGGCGAGCTGTACAGAGTCTGGATTTGCGCGTTGTGTAGCGCGTTGTCAGTTCGTTCATAAGCCATCATTTTGCTCCTCGTTTGAATGTCGTTGTTTTGGGTTGTGAGGCTAGAGTCCAATTGAATCGTTTATGAAGTAGCGGCGTGTTTTAGCTTATTTTGTGTTTCTAGTCGATTAATAATAAATAACTGTAACGACGTAATCAAAGATTTTACGATTGGACGGCGTTGTATTATTGTTTTGACGACGACAACAAAATGTTTCCACAGAAAAAAAAACGCACTCAATTAAACGACAATCATAAAATTTCCACCCCTCAAGCATCAAACAACAAAGTAATTTCCCAACCCTCCAAAACAACAGTTTCAAGCCAATGAAAATTTAATCAATTCAACCCAGAAATTTCCAATTTTTCTCTAATTTGTTCAAATTATGTTTCAGACCCAACTATGTTGGATTTTCTAAATTTAGCTTGTTATCTATGGATTTTATCTATTTCTGATTCAAGCGGTCGGCAAATAAATTACGTCCTGCCAGGAGATAACATTGAAAGTTTTGCGCTTGAAGACTGCGTCGCTTTTGATTAATAATTCATTCTTTGTACTTTTACTTTGCATTGATCTTATATTTATTATATAGATGATTTAGTACTGCCTGCAATGCAAAGCTTTACTCAAGATAAAAAAAAGATATATTTATACAAATCGACGGCAAAGAATGACCCTCAAGAGAGAAGAACTGAAGACATATTTGTAAAAAATTAATGGACCTCAAGTCGCCATTTTCTGTGATTCTGTGCATTCATGTAGAAAAAAAAACGTTATTTAAGTTGTGTTATGTGTAATTATGGTTTTATACTGATGTTTTTAGGGTGGAAAGCCTTTTCAAAGTTAACGAAGCCATTGCAATGTCGAGAAGCCATATAAATGAAGGCAAGATGCACTTTTTCAGAAATTTATTTTAGCAACTATTGCACAACGTAAACATGCTACACTAAGTAAAAATGGTTTTTTTAGGTTGCTTATATCTTATACGAAAAAAACCCGGAAATTTTGGGTGGAAAACAAATGTTACGAGTCGGAAATTTCCGAAAATCTTGGACTGGGGATTGAGGTAATCAACTTTTCCCGCTCTTTTCGGTTTGACGCGTTTACCATTTATTTTCCCGCTCTTTTCGGTTTGACGCGTGTACCCTCTATTCCCCCGCTCTTTTCGGTTCTTAAAAAAAGTTCGCCTACAATTACTTCCGGTTTGTTTGTTTAGAAAATCATTTGGAAACGAATTTTAACTTTAATGGATAGTATCCTAATTCTACTTTCCGTGGCAACGAAATTCAGCAACTTGCAATATTATTATCGCCAGATTTTCAAGCATTACAAGCGAGACAAGTTATTGAGAAAACTGCACGGTGTTACAGCGCCTTCAATACACTGGATGACTTGATCAACGAGGCGTGAGGAATTTAAAATGACCATTTTATTTATTACGTAAATCCAATAGCAACTACGATTCTCACCCTGCACGAACATTCCATGACACTTAGCTGGCTTCCCAATCAAACATGATTACAATGTCACCAAGTTCACGGCTACTTTCACACCTTAATTAGCCAATCAGAAGTAATCTCCTTATAGACGAAACAGATCAAATTTGTCGCTTGCAGCATATGGTGACACTTAATTGGCTTTCTTAAAAATCTAACACTTTATTAGCTTCACTATGAATTTCAGCCAATCAACCCACCTAAATCTCGTTGCTATAATCATGAAACAGCAGATTTTTTAATATAATAAGTTTATTTCAGTGTCGTTGCATTTACAATTAGTTCATTGGGAACATAATTAAACATATTAAAAAGGAGAACACACTAAAATATTTCCTAACATTTGAAAGGTTTTTTCCTCGACACTTGCACTGACTTCCTATTGTTTCTCGACCAATCAGAACGCACGTTTCACGTTACTACGAAACTTTAAAATTCCTCACAACATTGGTCGGGGTTTAAAAATGTATTTCTAATTTATTGAGGTCGCCAAACATTCAATTTATATGTTTCTCGACCAATCAGAACGAGTGTTTTTCGTTGCTATGCAACTAAGAATTCCTCATAACATTGGTCATGGTTTAAAAATATATGTCTACTTCATTGAGGTCGCCAAACATTCAATATATATGTTTCTCGACCAATCAGAACGCGCATGTTTCGTTGCTATGCAACTTAGAATTCCTCATAACATTGGTCGGGGTTTAAATGTATTTATAATTTATTGGCGTCACCAAACATTCGAAGCCCTTAATTATTTATGATTCTAATTCCGTCTATCATTTTACTGACCGGTTTTGATGTCCCTACGATGAGTGTTGATATTTCGATGCACGTGCCTTGATACGGTTTGCTAAGCATATCTGCAGACCATTTAAAACCTAAGAGAGAAGTAGAAATATTATTTAGGAAGCGCAGGCCGTCTACGAGATAGACCTATATATTGTTTTGTTAAAATTGAAATAAAAATGTACGATAACTAGCGGTGAAACTGTAGTGTGGGCTGTGTTTGTGTTTTTAAGAAGCAATTGGTATATGTATTCGATAAGTGGTCTGTATCTTTTGTTCTTTTTCGTATTTCGTATTTGATAGTTATATATTTTTAATACACATGTATGGTGTATATTTGTGTATGTGTATGTGTATGTGTATGTGTATGTGTATGTGTATATATCTATATGTAAATGTATACGTATATGTGTACTTACATGGATGTAGATATGTATACATATATATTTATATATATATAATAATTATTATTATATAATTGAATTTATCTGCCTTCTAGTTCTCCTTTTTTTTCTTTTTCTTTTTTTTTCTTCATTATTTTTTGTCTTCATTTCTTGTTTATTTGTAATTAGATGTTACAAATTATATTTGTAAACTTTAGTCCATAATATTCTTTCCAACAATTTTATTATATATATTGTATATCAGCTGCCTACCTAGTCTAGCCCTCACAGGTTATTGTAGGCAGCTTGTACCTAAATTTCTGTTAAATGTAATGTATTTTTGTAATTGTAAAATCAACTATGGTACTAAATAAACATATTGATTGATTGATTGATTGATTGTTTGTATGTTTGTCTGTTTGTTTGTTTGTCTGTTTGTTTGTCTGTTTGTTTGTTTGTTTGTCTGTTTGTTTGTTTCTCTGTTTGTTTGTTTGTTCGTTTGTGTGTTTGTTTGTGTGTTTGTTTGTGTGTTTGTTTGTCTGTTTGTTTGTCTGTTTGTTTGTCTGTTTGTTTGTTTGTTTGTGTGTTTGTTTGTGTGTTTGTTTGTTTGTTTCTCTGTTCGTTTATCTGTTTCTTTGTTTGTTTGTTTGTTTGTTTCTCTGTTTCTTTTACTGTTTGTTTATTTGTCTGTACGTTTGTTTGTTTGATTGTCTTTTTGTTTTTGTCTGTTTGCATTCCTGTTTTTGCTTGCTTATCGTTCGTTCGTTCGTTCGCTCGTTCGTTAGTTAGTTAGTTTATATTGTCTGTCTGTTTGAATTTCTATCTTTGCTTGCTTCCATGTACTTTTTACATTGTTTCATTTTGTATATATTTGTGTTTAATTGATTATCGGTTTGTTTGTCTTCTTCCTTCTTTCCCTCCGTCCTTCTTTCCTTCTAGCTTCCTTCCCTCCTTCCTTCATTGAAGGAGTTCAAACGTCACTAAAATGTGTTTGCGGTTTTTTTTGGCTGAAAATACTAAGTGGTGCTTTTTGGCGGTAATTCCAACCAGGCACGCTCAAGCAAGCAATCTTCACGTGCAACGCACGTGATAGGCACGTGATCAGTTCAAATTCTCACCTCGATTCCGCCTTCAGATAAAATAATGGACTTCAAGTCGCCATTTTCTGTGATTTCTTTCATGTTTAAGAGAATAAAACATTCACAACTTCGAACAAGGCTGGAAGCTTCGTATTTCTAGAAGGAAAAATAAAAAACAAAATCAAATTCTATAATAGTTGGAAAATTTATACATCAGAATAAAAAAAATTCTGCTTTTATTCCGGCGAAGGGCTAAATTAGCTCAAAACGTTAGTAAGTTTTAGTTATTTTTTACGGTGTAAAAAAAATTCATTATATTACCTATCGTTTGTATCAAACACCGACGCAGCCTATACTAGTTTACTCGCTAGTTTCCATTTATATAAAACTAGGGGTTAAACTACTTTGGAATGGTGTTATATAATTTTTCTTACTTTTACTTTTCAGTTATTGCGTTTTTTCATGTTTTTTATTTAAGTCGTGCGCCCTTTCAATATTCACAATTGCTTAAATAATACAGACCTTAATTGTGACGCTTGTAAATTTCGCAACATTTCAATCAAGATAACGTCAGTGCAAAGCGAACCATTTTCATATACTAATGATAACAAAATAATTTGACTCTCTCAATTTAACATGATCGAGCTTAAAGACTTTAGCATTGGCCTTGAAAATTGCGCAAAATTTTCATTAAACTCTCACCTTTAATTTCAACGCAACGCTAATGAAAATTATCGTAAAACATTATCAGGTGTGACAACAAGCACGAACTCAAAATGCTGGAGAAGACAGCCCTAGGGGTAGAGGGTGAGTATCCCATGGGGGTAGGGGTGCGTCTAACCTTGGCTATCTTATAGATTGATATAACGTTACTGCGATCAAGTTGATCAACCAGCACGACTTCACAATGTCGGTGAAGACAGCCCTAGGGGGAGAGGGTGAGTATCCCATGGGGGTAGGGGTGTGTCTAACCTTGGCTATCTTATAGATTGATATAACGTTACTGCGATCAAGTTGATCAACCAGCACGACCTCACAATGTCGGTGAAGACAGCCCTAGGGGTAGAGGGTGAGTATCCCTTGGGGGTAGGGGTGCGTCTAACCTTGGCTATCTTATAGATTGATATAACGTTACTGCGATCAAGTTGATCAACCAGCACGACTTCACAATGTCGGTGAAGACAGCCCTAGGGGGAGAGGGTGAGTATCTCTTGGGGGTAGGGGTGCTTCTAACCTTGGCTATCTTATAGATTGATATAACGTTACTGCGATCAAGTTGATCAACCAGCACGACTTCACAATGTCGGTGAAGACAGCCCTAGGGGTAGAGGGTGAGTATCCCTTGGGGGTAGGGGTACGTCTAACCTTGGCTATCTTATAGATTGATATAACGTTACTGCGATCAAGTTGATCAACCAGCACGACTTCACAATGTCGGTGAAGACCATCGAGCTTAAAGACCAAAGCAGCGTGAAGCAACTGAATGATAACAAAACTATAATTAGATATTATGTACACTATTCGTCTATTACTAGATGACAGCCGGATACATGAGAAAAATATATATTACATAGATAGTGAATAATCCCCTTCACAGTTCCCTGCGCCATCTTAAAAGTAGCCAGGCCTTTGCATCGAAGCGAGACAAACGTTGAGTTTGCAATGATAGAGACACGTGAATAATTGTCCAGCAAGGTGTTAAACGCCGTCTCTATCATTGCAAGCTCAACGTTCGTCTCGCTTCGATGCAAAGGCCCGGCTACCTTTCAAGATGGCGCAGGGAACTGTGAAGGCGACCATTGAAATGCGTTCAGTGTAGAAATGAATTTAATACAGATACCTGAGATAAATATTAATTGTCCTATTTCACTATGACGTCACATCAAAACATTCTATTGTCTTAACGCTAAGGATCATGGACGCCAGTGGGGGACAGATTCAAAACAACAATACGAGAATACACAATAAAATTGCATTTACAAGACGGAGAGGAAAGAAATGACAACAAAATGCCATAAATATGATTCAAGTATAAACATAGACACATAACATACATAAAAACTAGATAATATGAAGCTCAATTTTCAAAGAGAAAGAAGATTTAGTTAAAATTGACATTGTTTTCGGCGATTCTATCCCCCACTGTAAACACATTGTGACGTCATAATGAAATAGGGCAATTGTCCTTGGTGCGACTCGCAGCCATTGATGTTTTTCATATTTTTTATGCATCTGTATTTCACTTACAGTCAATTCAAAAAACATTGTCGTCAATAGGCTTCAAGTCTACGCGACTAGACCGAAAGGTAGTATGGATAGAAATATGCACCGAAGTGGCGAAATATTCGTTACTAGTTGATTGAGTGTGCGTGGTATTGCATTAGATACTGTGTGCATTAGATACCGTGTGCATTTATTTATTCTGACCAAGATACAGCCTCATATAAATGCCTAAAAATAGAAGGAAATGTATGGTTCGGAAGGACGCCTGTCCTTCCAATCCATACATTCTTTTGTAATTTTGGGTAGTTTTGAATGGCTGTAACTCACTCAATATCCAACCAAAAGTACCAGATCTCAGGAATCTTACATATCTTGATCTGCTCTTTTATATTATGAGGTTCATTTCTTAATTACAATAATTAGGGAAACTAGTACCCAGTCCTTTACTCGTTTTGTGAAAAGGACAAAAGAGCTTGGGTTTACCTCCAATACTTTGTTATGCTGTGCAGTAATCTTGTCAGCTCGCCCAGTGTAAACATACCGCATCATCAGCTATGGAGAGAAAACAATCATTACGGGATTCCTGTGTAAAATAGCAATCAGACACTTCTGCGGGTTTCCTGTGGTAAAATAGCAATCAGACCTGGGCTCCCTGTGGTAATGTAGGTAAATTACAAAGAAAGGACTTACCGAAAATACGTCGTACTGAATGTCAGGTATTTTGATACAAGGTGATTGCTCATTGGCTGATAAGATATCCTGTAGAAAACAACAAATGATATGATGAATATGATGATGAATATGATTATGATTGTGATGATGATAGTGCTAATGATGGTGATGGTGATTATGGTAATAATGACGACGACGTTAACATGATGATGATAACGGCAATGATGCTGGCGATGATGATGGTGATGAGGATGATGGTGATGATGACGACGATGCCTATGGTGATGATAACAATGATAACAACTATGATGATGATGGTGTTAATGATAACGATGGTGATGATGATGATGGTGATGATGACGACGGTGATATGGTGATGATAACACTGAATGATAACAACTATGATGATGATAACGATGGTGATAATGGTGATGATAATAATTATGTTATCCACCTTGAAAGCGCTAGATGCCGAAGCCAGGATGATTTTATGTCCGTAGAACGGCTGACCCTCCACATGGAACGTGACGTCAGACATCTCCCGATTATTCACATAATTGGCACCTGTCAATCATTCGAAGAAAAAACGTCAAAATCATTCACAATACAGGCTTTAAAGTTTAAAACTTCAAAGTGCATGGGTGAACTATGTTATACTCAAGTTCCATGTTATCTAGCACCGCTGTACTATTTGACAAAAGGTGCATTTGCACAGGGATAGCCTCAATACTCCAGTTTCATGTTATCTAGCACTGCTGTAATATTTGAAAAAAGGCGCATTTGCACAGGGATAGCCTCAATACTCCAGTTTCATGTTATCTAGTACCGCTGTACTGTTTGACAAAAGGTGCATTTACACAGGGATAGCCTCAATACTCCAGTTTCATGTTATCTAGCACCGCTGTACTATTTGACAAAAGGCACATTTGCACAGGGATAGCCTCAATTCAGAGTAAATTTAAATGTGTTTTCTATTGTTAAGCGATACTGGACATTTTCTCGTGCTTTGCTTGCATGGAATATGTGAATATTTTTTACAACAAATCGAGGACGTTAGCCTATGCAAATGCGCCTTGTGTCAAATAGTAAAGCGGTGATAGATAACGTGTACTGGTCGAGAGTATTAATGGCTTTATACCTATTTTTATCGCAGGTGTCGACGACGGTATCTCATTGATTATGGGCAGCGGTTCATCACCAAAGCAGAACGAAAACACACAGGCGAGTTCTAGAGACAGCACGGCATCCTGTAAGAAAATAAACAGCGGTGATGATGATGATGATGATGATGATGATGATGGTCATGATGATGATGGTCATGATGATGACGATTATGATGATGATGATGATATTGATGATGATGATGATGATGATGATAAAATAAATCACTTTTTTAACGTCTCAATGTATTTAGCCAGTGGCTAATTGGGGAGACTCAGACACACACTCACTACCTCTACGTTAATTATTTTGCACACAACGCAGCTCACATGTTCATTTTTGTGGAGGGAGGAAAACCGGATAACCCGGAGAAAAACCCTCGTGACATAGGAGAGAAGAACACATCAAACAAACTCAACTCACATATAATCCATGCCCGAGCCGGGACTCGAACCTGGACCACAGCGGTGAGAGGCCAGCGATTTAACCGCTAGGCCACCCATGCCACCCATGATGATGATGATGATGATGGTGGTGGTGGTGATGATCAAGATGATGATGATCAAGATGATGATGATGACGATGATGATGATCAAGATGATGATGATCAAGATGATGATGATCAAGATGATGATGATGATGATGATGATGATGATGGTGGTGGTGATGATGATGATCAAGATAATGATGATCAAGATGATTATGATGATGATAATGATGATGGTGGTGGTGGTGATGATCAAGATGATGATCAAGATAATGATCAAGCAGTGATGATGATGTTGATAAAGATGATGTTGATGATGATGATGATGATGATGATGATGATGATGATGATGATGATGATGATGATGATGATGAAGATCGATGATGATGATGATGATGATGTTGAAAAAAGTGAAATAAGTTATTTTGTTCAATAACTTAAAAAATGATGATAATGCTCTTGATTCCATTTCACTGATTTCATATGTCGTCCCAGTTCTCTCTCTGTCAGAATTTTCTTGAAGTATATCGACAAACAGTGAACTGGGTTCGAGGTCCTGCCACCCACCTGGCACTCCTTGAATATCGTAAATAGTAAGATGAGCCCGTCATCACAAAACTCAGCGGTATATTCACGCTTCGGTATTGACTGGAAGTCTCTCAGTAGACAACGCATCTGTGACGTCATGCATGACGTAACGTTCATGTGATAGGCGTGATAAAGGGACTGGGACCAACAATGGAGATTCCATGGAACACCTAGGATAACAGAACAATGCATTATGGGTAACTTCTTATCTCTTTAAATAGTCCCTTTCACAGTTCCCTGCGCCATCTTGAAAGTAAGCCGGGTCTTTGCATCAAAGCAAGACGTTGAGCTTGCAATGATAGAGACACGTGAATAATTGTCCCGTAAGGTGTTAAAAGACCTGTGTTAAAAGGTTTCTATCATTGCAAGCTCAACGTTCGTCTCGCTTCGATGCAAAGGCCCGGCTACCTTTCAAGATTGCGCAGGGAACTGTGAAGAGGACTATTGTAATTTTTTGTCCAAAAGTTTAAGGTGGCTCTTACCTAAACTTCGTATCTCCATAGCAACGTCTAGGTAACCATGCTCACAGCTATGGTACATGGCTTCCTGTGGAAATGAACACACAATAAAACTATTTGAGCCGAATTGATTGAACGATATTTAATTTTGAAAGCTATAACAATTATGAACAAATATGATAATAATAATTGGTCATGTTCTAAATGACGAGGGACGAGGAGAGGACTGGGTACTAGTTTCTAGATTTAAGAAATATAGCCCATACATCATATTCTGTTGAATAATGACCAAGCATATGTAGCAGTCTTTTTTATAGCTGTCTTTAAAGTGGCTATAAACCCATGGCTGTTTGCTATTTCTATTAAAAGTACTGGTCCTAAATAACAATTTTTCAGAAGAATAAAATACTGCGATAAAAACTGTGCATTTTATAGCGGTTTGAATATGCCCAAAAAGTGTTTGGGCTTCCTGTGTAAAGCAAATCGGAGAGTTTATTGATATGAGCTGGTGACAATATCGATGCCGTTATTCGTGTAAATATGGTAAGCTTAAGACTCCACAAGGGTCTGCAGGTTTCGACTAAAACAAGCCTTTCTGATCTCTATCTTATCGTTCATATATATCATTTATACACCTACTTGCAAGAACGTTGTCATTAACATTTGAACATTTGTAATTTAGTGGATTAGGAATAAATTAAAAGTACAAAAGAAAGAGTTCTGCTTCAATGATCTTCTTTTGTACTTTTAATTTATTCCTAATCCACTAATTTACAAATGTTCAAATGTTGTATGACAACGTTCTTGCAAGTAGGTGTATAACAAAAATAAATAAATTGACATACATACATGTAGTAATATATAAAGCGTTTAGATGTTATATGACCATAACTGCAGTAGTAGATGATGAAACAAATATTTCTCTAAAAAACGTGCAATAGAAATCAAGTATATTCATTTTCTCGACGCTGCTTTGTTTGTTTACACCTGTTTGTCAATAAGGATCTCTTCGTGTAAAAGTGTACGGTTGTGTGCGCATTGGTGATTTTGTGTGCAAGTTTTTTTTTATTTTAATAATGATAATAATAATTGTAGAAGTGGTTGATGATGACATAAATATTAAAAAAAAGGTTAAAAGGTCATAAATTATATGTTCATATTACCGACATCCTTTGCAGGGTTCAGAGTGTGGACTGTAGTTGACTGATAGCGACAACGATTATTGAAATAGGTGTATAATCCAGATGATTTCGCGCGCGCACTTCCGGTTAATATAAGCCAATCAGAAGCATTTCTGTCGCATCGCCAACATTTCCAAGATGGCGTCGTTTGACAGAGTTGTTTCCCGTGTTAACCCTTGATAAATACATCCTTAAAATAACTTAACATTAAAATGTAAATATGTTACTTGGACAATGAAAGTTCATTGCTGCTCTATCAGGGATAAAAAAGAATAAAAACAAAACGCAAATGCCTAAAAGTAACCGAAATTGTTTTTGTCTCGAGGCGCCATTTTGGAACTCTTGGTTTTCACAAACAATCCCTTGCGCGCTTCGAAGCGAGATCACCTGGATGAGGTGATGATATTACATACCTGAAAAGCTCTACATCTTTTCTTGCTGAGTTTCTTTGATTTTTTCTGATTTGATGAATATCCTATTAAAAAGCAGAATAAACATTAATGTATTTGTGAAATATATAAAAAAATATATATAACATAAACACGTACAATCAAAATATGCTATGAAGAAATCCATAACAAGAGAAGAAATACCGACATCCTTAAAAGAAATATTTGTTTCATCATCTACCACTGTAACAACTTGTTATGGTCATATAACACAAACACGTACAACTAAAATATGCTATGAATAAATCGATAACAAGAGAAGAAATGCCAACATCCTTTAAAGAAATATTTGTTTCATCATCTACCACTGTAACAACTTGTTATGATCATATAACACAAACACGTACAACTAAAATATACTATGAATAAATCGATAACAAGAGAAGAAAGACCGACATCCTTTGCAGGCTTCAGAGTGTGGACTGTGGCTTTGATTGCAACAACAATGTAACAACCTCCCCTCCCTAAGTAATTCTTAATCACGTGACCTAACCTTCAGCTAGTATCTCCGCCAATGACATCATGTCGTCATCTTGCACCGCGGGCGCGTCGGCCAGCAGTTTC